>CM055744.1:2731220-2807030 GCA_029465975.1 Dallia pectoralis
CTAGAGTCGGTTTCACCAGCCCAGCCCTAGTCAGTATCACCAGCCCAGCCCAAGTCAGTTTCATCAGCCCATGCATAGTCAGTTTCACCAGCCCAGCCCAAATTCACCAGCCCAGGTCAGTTTAGCAACCCAGCCCAGGTCAGTTTCACCAGCCTAGCCCAAGTCTGTTTCACAAAACCCAGTCCTGCAAGTACTGTGTGCTGTTACCATTTATCTTGTGCCATGCTATTACTGTGTGCAATAACAATTTACTTTGTGCTGTGCTGTTACTTTGTGCTTTTAGCATTTCTCTTGTCCTGTGCTGTTAATGTGTGCTATTATCAGTTTCACCAACTCATCCCAAGATCTCCAGCCCATCTCAAGTTCAACTTGGGTTGGGCTGAGGAACATGGGCTGGGCTGGTGAACATGGGCTGGGCTGGTGAACATGGGCTGGGCTGGTGAAACTGACTTTGGCTGGGCTGGGGCACTCGGGCTGGGCTGGTGAAACTGACTTGGGTTGGGCTGATGAAACAGACTTGGGATAGGCTGTTAAACTTGGGCTGAGCTGGCGATACTGACTTGGGCTTGGGTGGTGAACTTGGGTTGGGCTGGTGAAACTGACCTGGGCTGGTCAACTTGGGATGGGCTGGTGAAACTGACTAGGGTTGGGCTGGTGAACTTGGGTTGGGCTGATGAACTTAGGTTGGGCTTGTGAACTTTGTCTGGGGAACTTGGGCTGGGAAACTTGGGCTGGGGAAGCTGATTTGGGCTGGGCTGTTGAACTTGGGCTGAGCTGGAGAAACTGACTTAGGCTGGGCTGGTGAACTTTGGTTGGGTTGGGCTGGTGAAACTGACTTGGGCTGGGCTGGGGCACTTGGTCTGGGCTGGTGAAACTGACTTGGCAGGGCTTTTTCAACTTGGGATGGTGAACCTGGGCTGGTCTTGTGCACTTGGGCTCGGCTGGTGAAACTGATTTGGGCTGGGCTGGTGATCTTGGGCTGGGCTGGTGAACTTGGGTTGGGCTGGTGAACTTTGGTTGGGCTGGTGAACTTTGTCTGGGGAACTTGGGCTGGGAAACTTGGGCTGAGCTGGAGAAACTGACTTAGGCTGGGCTGGTGAACTTTGGTTGGGCTGGGCTGGTGAAACTGACTTGGGCTGGGCTGGGGCACTTGGGCTGGGCTGGTGAAACTGACTTGGTCTGGACAGATGAACTGACCTTGGGCTGGACTGATGAAACTGACAGGAGACAGGTTGACCAGAAGGAGACAGCGTGTTGTTGTGGATTATTCTACATGTCAGCTGTGAAGTTCAGAAAATAGTGTAGATAAACATGTGATAGAAGATGTGTATATTAGTGAGGCCTGGGGAGGAACAGGGATGACATCTGTATGTCTTAAGAGGGCCCAATGCTAGAAATAGATGTCTTGATTCAAAGCAACTGTATGGTTTTACATGTGTTTCGCCATAAAAGGATATGTATACTGTATGTACAATTTTCCATACCTTTTACATCTGTTTTCTCTGCTGTGATGTCATTCTCCTGGGCCCAACTTAGCTTCTCCATATGATTCCTAACCTTATAAGGTTTACCCCATGTATGCTTTCCTGCTCTATGGCCTATATAAACTGAGTGTATTGTATGCCTTGGTAGGAAATAACCTGCCACCGCATTGTTACCGTGAGCGCGTGTGTTAAGGTTTTCCTCATCTATCAATTAAACTGTTAGAGTTAACTTGAGAGATACTCTTGTCTGTTCTTATTTCGAGTCTGAGTTCAGTGTGTATTTGCTTAATGTTATTCTAGAGACATAGGTATAGTAACATTAATTACGTGGTATTAGAAATAATTCCATAACACTTGGGGGCTCGTCCGTCGTTCTTAAGTAATCCATATTTTCTCCAGAGAAGGCTACTTCCAGGACCATCTTTGAAGGAGGATAAGTGATTCAGGACAGAATTTGAACCTAGAGGACCAAATACATACTGAATTTCAGACGGTAAGAACGTGTACAGTTTGTATACAGTTGATAGATTAAAAGGGCCAGGCCCATAATCTGATCTGTTCTATAGATCAAAAATAAAAAATCCACTAGGTGGTTGTAATTGGCATAATATAAACTTGTTAATTACAGATCTGCTAGGCAGGTCATTACTAATTTTTGATCTGTTCTACAGATCACAAAAATCCACTAGGTGGTTGTAATTGGCATAATATAAACTTGTTAATTACAGATCTGCTAGGCAGGTCATTACTAATTTTTGGTCTGTTCTACAGATCACAAAAATCCACTAGGTGGTTGTAATTGGCATAATATAAACTTGTTAATTACAGATCTGCTAGGCAGGTCATTACTAATTTTTGGTCTGTTCTACAGATCACAAAAATCCACTAGGTGGTTGTAATTGGCATAATATAAACTTGTTAATTACAGATCTGCTAGGCAGGTCATTACTAATTTTTGGTCTGTTCTACAGATCACAAAAATCCACTAGGTGGTTGTAATTGGCATAATATAAACTTGTTAATTACAGATCTGCTAGGCAGGTCGTTACTAATTTTTGATCTGTTCTACAGGTCACCAAATCTACTAGGTGGATTTTTCAAAGGTCTCAGAGACCGGTCTCACTAAGAAACTGACGAGTTTGTCAAACAGCGCTGGGCTGATTTGATTGAGACTAAAAAACCTATTTGATAGGTACCACTAGGTGGTTGCGTTCATTAATTACAGATTCTGTTGGACAGATCATTCTCTTTCTTCATTTGATTGAGACTTAAATCCTATTTGATAGGTACCACAAGGTGGTAGTAATTAATTTACGCTTTTAATTACAGATCTTGTTGGACAGATCATTGCTTTTTACCAAAATTTATTTTTAAGGTTTTAATTTTCCTTAACCATGGGAAAGTCTTATAGTAAATCCAATGCGGTTCCTCGCCCGAGGGAGGGTCCCGCAAAAATAATGTTCGAGAAATATGACTTATATGACTTAAATATATGACCTAAATATGGACTTGTAATCAATTTAACGTATTAGGTTTCCCAGATGATGGGAGTTTCAGTCCTTGACAAATACGCGTGTTAGAAAGCAAACTACTAAAAACTAGTAACGAATTTAATTTGTAGAAAGGGGAAATGTCGCTTAGAGAGAGACAATAAGCTGCAGATGGCCCAGATGAACTACTTTGGGAGCGATGAAAGGAGGGGGCGTGGAGTGAGACGCGGCATGGGCCGGGGCCAATTTCGAGGACGAGGTAACTCCTACCGACCCCCTAACGGCAATGCTTGCTTACGTTGTGGTTCAATGGACCATTGGGTACGGGCTTGCCCTGAACCGGACTTGAGAAATAATTCAAATGGACAAAAAGACAATTCACGCGGTGAAGCCAGAAATCGCAATGGATTTTCGGTCAACAATCCCAGAGGCACTCGCGTTGATGCGGCTGCGCGGGATGGGGGATGGTGACGCCAGGATGAAGCGACCAATCCAGAGCCTTTAACGACAAAACTGGGTGAGATAAATCCATTACACGATCTGTCACACTCAGATATAATGCAACGGCTTAACCTACAGGCTTTTAGGGCAGATGATGATTACCATATACAACCTGAAATGTTTTTGATTGTTAATGGCAAAAGAGTGAAATTTCTGGTAGATTCGGGGCAGGGTATTCAGTTCTAAGAGCTCAGGACTGGAACCCTTCACCGAAACTTAGCGGTAGAACTTTGCTGACTATAGGAGCTGGCGGTGTCTGTACTACAGAGCGATTTACCACCCCTCTGTCGGTTGTAGACGAAGCGGGTCAGCATCACCCAAAACATTCATTTTTATTGTCTCAATGTTGCCCTGTTAACCTGTTGGCTAGAGATTTAATGACACAGTTAGGCATTACGTTAGAGTGTTCAGATAAAGGCATAAAGATCATTCGCAGTACTGTACAAGCGGTTCAGCATAGTGTACAACCCCTGAACTATTGTTATTCATGGGATTTAGACAACACTGGCTCTAGGGCGATTTCTGATACCCTTGTTGCTATGGCTTCGGACAGAATGGGAAATTCTGTCCAGATAAATGACGCTAATGACTTGCGTTGTATTGCCAGTGTTTTTGAATGCCGTAATGATGAGTTTGAAACAGGGTGGTGTAGAGGTCGGAACAGTCAGGTAGACTTCTTAACGGGAGATTATCTCTATTGGAGTGATACTGGGTTATGTGCGTGGTCAGTGAGGGGCACGAAAGAGGTGTCACGTTTCTTTCAAGTACATGGATCAGTTCCACATGTTTCGCTTGTTGAACACCCATTTAGCTGCACACGGGACATTGTGGGTCCCTGGGTTAAGAAGTGTAGCGAGGTTTCTGATTGGGTTCCAACCCAGATGGAGGGTGTTGATTGGTCCGAGGAGGCACAGGCTCAAAGGGAACGTTTCAGGTGTACTGTGATAGGACGTAGAGAGGTACATTTAGTTCCGCCTGTCGATGAGTTGTTTCATGTTTGTGCGACTCAGATAGCCGTAACAGACCCAAGGCTAGCGGATGTTCCTCCTTCTCTATGGTCACAACATAAATACGATGTCGGGTTAATGCAGAACGCGCAGCCACTCGTAGTTACGCCTAGAGGACCTCACAGACCGTGTCAGGCGCAATACCCATTAAAACCAGAAGCCATTGAGGGTATTACTCCTGTTTTTGAGGCATTGTTAGAAAAAGGGATCATTGTATCTTGCCCAAACAGCCCATGTCGTACTCCGATTTTTCCGGTTAAGAAAGCCAAAGTTCCCGGTCAGGCTACAGCATGGCGATTTGTTCAGGATCTAAAAAAGATTAATGATGCAGTGTTTGCTCGTGCACCGGTCGTTACTGATCCGTACACAATCATGTCCCAAGTTCCGAGTGGGAGCAAATATTTTTCTGTTATTGATTTGGCAAACGCTTTCTTCAGTGTACCAGTCCACAAAGATTCTCAGTTTTGGTTCGCTTTTGAATTTTCTGGTCAGATGTACACATGGACACGTTTACCACAAGGCTACTGTGAATCTCCTGCCGTGTTTGCCGCGGCTCTTAGGGATAATTTGGACAAATTCACATTCAGTCATGGTAGTACGCTTGTCCAATACGTTGATGATTTGTTGATCTGCTCCCCTGACGAAGCGTCTTGTGAAAAAGACACTGTTCTGTTGCTACAATATCTAGCATCACAGGGCCACAAGGCCAGCCTTAACAAACTTCAATTTGTGCAAAGTGAAGTTATCTTTTTAGGGCACATGATCACCCCTGAGGGTAAAAGTCTGAGTGTAGACAGGATCAAAGCTATTACTAGCATGCCTAAACCTCTGACCAAGAAGCAGATGTTGTCATTTTTGGGGATGACTGGCTTCTGTAGACAATGGGTTCCTGAGTACGCCTTGTTAGTCCAACCTTTACAGAGCATGGTTTATGATCAGAAGTTAGCCTCCCACGATAGGGTGGAGTGGACTGTTGAGGGGGAGAACTCATTTACACAGCTCAAACAGTGTTTAGCTTCCTCCCGACCTTAGGTCTTCCTGATCCCACTAAACCTTTTGTTCAGGCGGTATGTGAGAAGAACGGGTACATGTCCTCTGTGTTGATGCAGAAACATGGGGATAAGTTACGCCCCATTGCTTATTTTTCTGCCAAGCTAGATGCGGTTGCACAGGGACTACCTCATTGCTTGAAAGCTGTGGCTGCCGCAGCAGAGGCTGTGTTACGGTCGCAGGCCTTAGTCTGCTACCAACCTCTTGAGCTACGGGTTCCTCACTCTGTGTCTTCCATCCTGTTGGAGCACAAGACAAGTCACCTCTCTGGTGCGAGGTTTTGAATTACCACAATGTCTTGTTGTCACTACCACATGTTTCAATTGTCCGTAGTCCCATTTTAAATCCTTCAACATTTCTGCCTACTGAAGAGGATGGGGAACCTCACGATTGTTTGACTGTCATTAATCAACAATGTACCCCACGTGCTGATTTATCTGATGAGCCACTGCCAAACAGTGATTTGATTTTCTATGTTGATGGCTCAGCCAGCAAATCACTTTCTTCCTCATGTAATAATGTGGGATATGCCATTGTCACTGATGATGCGGTAATTGAGGGATTTAGACTTCCTCACAACCTCTCTGCCCAGGCTGCAGAGTTGTTTGCTCTAACCCGTGCATGTATTTTGAGTGAGGGGAAACTGTTACCATTTACACTGACAGCAGGTATGCGTTTGGGGTTGTCCACGATTTTGGCACACTGTGGAAAATGCGGGGTTTTATCACCTCCTCAGGCACCAAAATTCAACATGGGCAGCTGATTCATAATCTGTTGGATGCTGTTTTGTTGCCTAAACAGGTCGCTATATGCAAATGTGAAGCGCACACGCATGGCAAGGACGTGGTCTCCCTTGGAAACCACAGAGCAGATCAGGCTGCAAAAGCGGCTGCTCAGGCACATCTGGACACAGCTCTACAGATGGCTGTTTTAACCCCAACCGTCTCCCTCTCTGACCTTGTGCAGGCCCAGGCTAATGCTTCTCCTCAGGAGAAGGCGACTTGGCGGAAGGCGGGGGCTGTCTGTGTGAATAAGGTTTGGACAGGACCAAACGGTAATCCATGTTTACCAAAATGTTTGTTTCATTTCTATGCTGTGTTGTCACATGGTAAAGATCATGTGTCAAAAGGAGGGATGGTAGATATGATAAACAGATTTTGGTACACACAGGGCTTCACAACTCATGCTCAGAAATTCTGTTCTAAGTGTCTAGTGTGCCTCAGGTTCAATGTGGGACGGGGACAGGCGGTCCCCCAGTCAAGTCATCCACCCCCTGATGGCCCATTCGATCATGTAATGATGGATTTCATTGAATTGAATCCCTGTGAGGGTAAGAAGTACTGTGTTGTATTTGTGGACATGTTTTCCAAGTGGGTCGAAGCTTTCCCGTCTGGAAAGGCTGATGCATCAACAGTGGCTAAAGCTCTACTGACTGAAATCATTCCCAGATGGGGAATTCCAAAGAAACTGTCAAGTGACAATGGATCACATTTTGTGAACGAGGCTATTCAGAAGATGTCTGAGTACCTCGGAGTGGACTTAAGAACACACTGTGCCTACAGACCCCAGAGTGGGGGTGCAGTGGAGAGAGAGAATGGGACAATTAAGATGAAGTTGTCAAAGTTGTGTGAGGAAACAGGTTTGAACTGGGTGCGGGCACTTCCTCTGGTCCTTACATCAATAAGAGGCAGACCCAGGAAGAAGACAGGCTAGTCTCCCCACGAGGTCATCACAGGAAGACCAATGAGCACAGGCCTAGGAGCCCCTACACACTCAGACCTCATGAGAGAACATGTAAATGACACTATGCTAACATACTGTACCAATCTGTCAAAGGTCCTGACGGAAATCCACCGGAGTGTGAAAGCAGCGTTACCAGTGCCCATTGAAGGTCCTCTTCACGACATCCAGCCTGGAGACTGGGTAGTGATCAAGGACTGCAAAAGAAAGCACTGGAGCAAACCTCGGTGGCTGGGACCATTCCAAGTGCAACTGGTCACACACTCTGCAGTGAAGGTAGCTGAGCGAGGTACTTGGGTCCACGCAACACACTGCAAAAAGGCTCCACCTCTGGAGGATACAGGCAAGGAATAAGTATCCTCATTTCTGTTTGAACGGGTCACGTGCTAGCAACCTCTGACCCCTAACACAGTCAGCAGTAATCAGAGAAACCAACACAGCCTGCATACCATGGAACCAGCGAGACGACCATGGAACCCCTACAGGAGGATTGGGGGAATGAGATGCAACATCGCATTACATCTTGCTTTTACTCTCATTGTTGTAATTGTACTATGGTTCTCTGACCTACAACATAACAAACCAAATGTAAATTTGAATAAGACAGGTATTGAGAAAGGCGTTAAAGCCCGATCTCAGGGGCTGTTACAAAAACAGATAACATGTAATGTAAGCAACTGCCAACCCAATGATGAATGGTTCATTGTGACTGACCCTAAAATTACAGTGGGTATGTTGACCTGGACTAATGTTTCTTCACTTATAAACGGTACTGAATGTGTTTGCAATAATGACTCAATGATCTGTCATGTGAATGTTTCTGATGATCTTGATTTAAACAAAGATTATTGGTGTTTCAACAGTAACAACAGTGAATTCCACACTCCTTGTAGACCGCCAGATCATCCAAAAGATAGACCTGCTAGGGAATGCCCACCGACTGAGAAACGGAGGAGGAGAGGGCTGATAGAACCTGAGAACATCGCCCTTAGGATGATGGTTGACTATGCATCACATGTTAACATGAGTAACTGTTGGATCTGCCAACATATACCAACCTCATCGCGCTCTCCTATGTTAACTTCAGTTCCCTTCTCTAAAGCAGATTGGGAAGAATATGGCTGGTCGCCAACACCCACTGAAAAAGATGAGGACTGTTTTACCAACCCCACGACTGTTTTCACAGATGAGGGGCAGAGAGAAGACAGGCAGGAAGTATTATGGCACATAATAAAAACATTTGATCAGAGCTTTAAGGACCCTAGTATCAGTAGCACTGTTCTGTTTAGATTGAGATATGACCGGAAGGTCCAACGTTTTTGGGAGGAGCTGGACATACAGATGACTCTGGTTCAAACGAATTGTTCGTATGAAACGGCAGGTAGAGTAGTGCCCCTAACACCACTTTGTAAACCTATACCGTTTTCACCCACTGTTATTGTGTATGCACGAGCTGAATGGCGACCGCAATTCCGTATGATACATATTCTCTCTCTAAGTCATGAAACGATCGATTGCCCAGCATCAAAAAGTCACCGTTTGCGTAACTGCACTCAATATTGGCCAACAATTCCAACCTATGGGCTAAGGAATGTGTCCCTGTGTATTTCAATAGGGTGGAAAAGGCCAAGTTACAGTTGGGGACAAGTGATTGTTCTGAAGTAAGTTTCGCCAACTTCACGGCCTTTGGCGACCTTCCAGAGCATGTGTATCTTGTCTGCGGGGATAATGCATATAGTTGCATTCCACCTAATGCGGAAGGAACATGCTATATGGCATACCTGGTACCGTTAATACGAAGGGTAAACCAGACTGAAATGGGGAAACTGTACCAGCATCCACATCGCGTTAGACGAACTCTGACACTATCACAGCGTATATTCAGTGTGCTATTTCCAGGCTATGGAGTGTATTCTTCACAGCAGGAAATAACAGCTCTGTCCTCAGTACTAGAGAAACACATGAACACTACAGCTAAAGCCATTGTGGCATTAGGTAAAGAGTTAGATGAGACCCGTGCAGTCGCCTTACAGAACCGATTTGCCCTAGATATGATCTTGGCATCTCAAGGAGGAGTGTGTAAAATTGTAAAGTCGGAATGTTGTACCTTCATTTCTGATGCATCGCAAGAGGTCGTTGACTTGGTGAAAGAAACTAAAATTGAGTGAAGGAGCTCCATGAGGTTCATGGATGGGACCCAGTTGATGGATTGAGTTCTGCATTAGGACCATATGGATGGTCAATTTTTAGAATATTAGCATATGTATTAGCCTTTGTTACATTTCTGATTGTTGGTTTTATGTTAATCTCATGTTTGATAAAGATGTGTGCCTCCAGGGTGGCGGCTCAGGTCCTTGTTAAAGTTCCTGATGCCAAGGTGTCAAACTGGATGAATGAGCTTCCAGGAAATCCATTCTATTGAGTGTTATTAAAAGTCATAGCATGCTTATTTTGATAATAAAGAACTGTACTTTTCTTATCCCACTTTTTCTGAACTTAGGTGGATTGTTGTGGATTATTCTGTGTCCAAGACGTCCCTTTGCAAGAGGCTGAGAAGGAACAAAAGGGTGGGTGTTCTCCACAACATGGATCCCCGAATGGCCATCATGATGAGGTAGGTGACATGAGGTAAGGAGAGTGAGGAAGAGTGAGGGAGAAAGAGGAGGAGGGAGGAGGAGAGTGGAGAGGAGGAGGGATACAGGAGAGAGTGGGCAGAGGAGAAGAGAAGGGAGGAGAGGACGAAAATCTGTCTCCAAAATCCTATGTGGCCTCTCTCATCTAGTCCACTCTCTCCCATTTCCCTCATCTCTTTTTATGGGGATAGTTTTCACCAGCTTTCAGTTTCACCAGCCCAGCCCATAGTCAGTTTCAGCCCAGCAGGTCAGCCCAGGTCAGTTTCACCAGCCTCAGTTTCAACAGCCCAGCCCTAGTCAGTTTCACCAGCCCAGCCCAAATTCACAAGCCCAGCCATAGTCAGTTTCACCAGCCCAGCAGTTTCACCAGCCCAGCCTTCACCAGCCCAGCCCAACAGCCCAGCCCAAATTAACCAGCCCAGGTCAGGTTAGTTTAGCAGCCCAGCCCAGGTCAGTTTCACCAGCCTAGCCCAAGTCAGTTTCAACAGCCCAGCCCAAATTCACCAGCCAAGCCCAGGTCAGTTTCACCATCCCAGCCCTAGTCAATTTTACCAGCCAAGCCCTAGTCAGTTTCACCAGCCTGGCCCAAGTCAGCTTCACCAGCCCTGTCCAGGTTAATTTCACCAGCCCGAGTCAGTGTCACTAGCCCAGCCATAGTCAGTTTCACCAGCCCAGCCCAGCCCTAGTCAGTTTCACCAGCCCAGCCCAGTCAGTATCACCAGCCCAGCCCAAGTCAGTTTCATCAGCCCAGCCCATAGTCAGCCCTAGTCAGTATCACCAGCCCAGCCCAAATTCACCAGCCCAGGTCAGTTTAGCAACCCAGCCCAGGTCAGTTTCACCAGCCTAGCCCAAGTCTGTTTCACAAAACCCAGTCCTGCAAGTACTGTGTGCTGTTACCATTTATCTTGTGCCATGCTATTACTGTGTGCAATAACAATTTACTTTGTGCTGTGCTGTTACTTTGTGCTTTTAGCATTTCTCTTGTCCTGTGCTGTTAATGTGTGCTATTATCAGTTTCACCAACTCATCCCAAGATCTCCAGCCCATCTCAAGTTCAACTTGGGTTGGGCTGAGGAACATGGGCTGGGCTGGTGAACATGGGCTGGGCTGGTGAACATGGGCTGGGCTGGTGAAACTGACTTTGGCTGGGCTGGGGCACTCGGGCTGGGCTGGTGAAACTGACTTGGGTTGGGCTGATGAAACAGACTTGGGATAGGCTGTTAAACTTGGGCTGAGCTGGCGATACTGACTTGGGCTTGGGTGGTGAACTTGGGTTGGGCTGGTGAAACTGACCTGGGCTGGTCAACTTGGGATGGGCTGGTGAAACTGACTAGGGTTGGGCTGGTGAAAACTGACTTGGGCTGGGCTGGTGAACTTGGGTTGGGCTGATGAACTTAGGTTGGGCTTGTGAACTTTGTCTGGGGAACTTGGGCTGGGAAACTTGGGCTGGGGAAGCTGATTTGGGCTGGGCTGTTGAACTTGGGCTGAGCTGGAGAAACTGACTTAGGCTGGGCTGGTGAACTTTGGTTGGGTTGGGCTGGTGAAACTGACTTGGGCTGGGCTGGGGCACTTGGTCTGGGCTGGTGAAACTGACTTGGCAGGGCTTTTTCAACTTGGGATGGTGAACCTGGGCTGGTCTTGTGCACTTGGGCTCGGCTGGTGAAACTGATTTGGGCTGGGCTGGTGATCTTGGGCTGGGCTGGTGAACTTGGGTTGGGCTGGTGAACTTTGGTTGGGCTGGTGAACTTTGTCTGGGGAACTTGGGCTGGGAAACTTGGGCTGAGCTGGAGAAACTGACTTAGGCTGGGCTGGTGAAACTGACTTGGGCTGGGCTGGGGCACTTGGGCTGGGCTGGTGAAACTGACTTGGGCAGGGCTTTTTCAACTTGGGATGGTGAACCTGGGCTGGTCTTGTGCACTTGGGCTGGGCTGGTGAAACTGACTTGGGCAGGGCTTTTTCAACTTGGGATGGTGAACCTGGGCTGGTATTTTGCACTTGGGCTGGGCTGGTGAAACTGACTTGGGCTGGGCTGTGGCACTTGGGGTGGTGAATCTGATTTGTGCTGGGGCACTTGGGCTGGGGCACTTGGGCTGGGCTGGTGATCTGACTTGGGCTGGACTGATGAACTGACCTTGGGCTGGACTGATGAAACTGACAGGAGACAGGTTGACCAGAAGGAGACAGCGTGTCCAAGACGTCCCTTTGCAAGAGGCTGAGAAGGAACAAAAGGGTGGGTGTTCTCCACAACATGGATCCCCGAATGGCCATCATGATGAGGTAGGTGACATGAGGTAAGGAGAGTGAGGAAGAGTGAGGGAGAAAGAGGAGGAGGGAGGAGGAGAGTGGAGAGGAGGAGGGATACAGGAGAGAGTGGGCAGAGGAGAAGAGAAGGGAGGAGAGGACGAAAATCTGTCTCCAAAATCCTATGTGGCCTCTCTCATCTAGTCCACTCTCTCCCATTTCCCTCATCTCTTTTTATGGGGATAGTTAGTTTCACCAGCCCAGCCATAGTCAGTTTCACCAGCTCAGCCATAGTCAGTTTCACCAGCTCAGCCATAGTCAGTTTCACCAGCTCAGCCATAGTCAGTTTCACCAGCCCAGCCCTAGTCAGTTTCACCAGCCCAGCCTAAGTTCAACAGCCCAGCCCAAATTAACCAGCCCAGGTCAGGTTAGTTTAGCAGCCCAGCCCAGGTCAGTTTCACCAGCCTAGCCCAAGTCAGTTTCAACAGCCCAGCCCTAGTCAGTTTTACCAGCCCAGCCCAAATTCACAAGCCCAGCCATTCACAAGCCCAGTTTCACATCAGTTTCACCAGCCCAGCCATATTTCAACAGCCCAGCCCAAATTCACCAGCCAAGCCCAGGTCAGTTTCACCATCCCAGCCCTAGTCAATTTTACCAGCCAAGCCCTAGTCAGTTTCACCAGCCTGGCCCAAGTCAGCTTCACCAGCCCTGTCCAGGTTAATTTCACCAGCCCGAGTCAGTGTCACTAGCCCAGCCATAGTCAGTTTCACCAGCCCAGCTAGAGTCAGTTTCACCAGCCCAGCCCTAGTCAGTATCACCAGCCCAGCCCAAGTCAGTTTCATCAGCCCATGCATAGTCAGTTTCACCAGCCCAGCCCAAATTCACCAGCCCAGGTCAGTTTAGCAACCCAGCCCAGGTCAGTTTCACCAGCCTAGCCCAAGTCTGTTTCACAAAACCCAGTCCTGCAAGTACTGTGTGCTGTTACCATTTATCTTGTGCCATGCTATTACTGTGTGCAATAACAATTTACTTTGTGCTGTGCTGTTACTTTGTGCTTTTAGCATTTCTCTTGTCCTGTGCTGTTAATGTGTGCTATTATCAGTTTCACCAACTCATCCCAAGATCTCCAGCCCATCTCAAGTTCAACTTGGGTTGGGCTGATCTGGGCAAGTTCAACTGGTGAACTGGTTGGGCTGAGTGAACATGGGCTGGGCTGGTGAACATGGGCTGACTTGGGCTTGGGTGGTGAACTTGGGATGGCTGGGCTGGGCTGAAAACTTGGGCTGAGCTGGAGAAACTGACTTAGGCTGGGCTGGTGAACTTTGGTTGGGTTGGGCTGGTGAAACTGGGCTGGGCTGGTGGGATGGTGAACTGGGCTGGGCTGAAACTGACTTGGGCAGGGGGCTGGGATGGTGAACCTGGGCTGGTCTTGTGCACTTGGGCTGGGCTGGTGCAACTGGCTGAACTGATTTGAGCTGGGCTGGGCTGAAACTTGGGTTGGGTGGTGAACTGGGTTGGGCTGGTGAACATGGGCTGGGCTGGTGAAACTGACTTGGGCTGGGCTGATGAAACAGACTTGGGCTGGGAACTTTGTCTGGGGAACTTGGGCTGGGAAACTTGCTGGGGAAGCTGATTTGGGCTGGGCTGAACTTGGGCTGGGCTGGGCTGGTGAACTTTGGGTTGGGCTGGTGAAACTGACTAGGGTTGGGCTGTTGAAAACTGACTTGGGCTGGGCTGGTGAACTTGGGTTGGGCTGATGACAGAGCTGTAGTACTGAGACCGGTCTTTTTTAAGGTCTCGGTCTCGTCTCGGTCTCGGTTACATTTGGACTCGGTCTCGACTGGTCTCGGACCACCGATCACACTTCACTGAGCCTATGATGGCAATGGTTGAATGGGCGATACACAGACAAATACTACGAGAACACATATAGACAATAGTCTGATTGGCTTGGTTGAACTACAAAAAGAGGTACGTACATAAAGAAATATGTTTCACTAAATACACAGAACGAATTCCTCCAAATACATACAGCCCCATTCATGTGTCATGCGCCTATTGTACTCAATAATTAATAACGAATGAACCACAGTGTATTCATATAGCCTACAAGAGACTTCAACAAAATATTGTTTTGTATCGAAATTAAACGAATATAAACAATAATTATTAATAGGCTTACTACAAATGGGCGATAAATGAAATTACTCATGCACACAGAAGGACGTGGGACATACATAAGTCCGGGGGCATACGGCAGAAAGAGCATAAAACTGGACCGGTTATGGTCCGATCTTTATAAACTGGGCCCGTTTTGGTCCGATCTTTATTAAACTGGACGGGTTTTGGTCTGATCTATATGAACACTGTGCGCAGTTCAACCGGGTTAGTTTGCTGCTGTCTCATGTGCACTCGTAACAATAATGAACACTGTGCGCAGTGCAACCGGTTCGTTTGCGTGTCCTGCTCAAGCAGACAAACAACTGAAGCTGCGTGCCGACTGTGGACGGATAAATAATTATAAATAGATTTGTTTATCGGCCAATCATGCGCAAATCATTTGATTGCAAGTCGCTTGTGATCTAAAATGTGTTAGCATTTACTACATCAACATAGGACATACAGTTTGATGGATTTTCATTTATTCGATTTTTTTAAATTTTTATATCATAGCCTGTGCATTTTAAAATCATGGTTTTATTTTCGTATTTTATGGTTACATAAGACAATATATAGGCCTACATACTCTTTTAATAAACTGTAATTCATTTCATTCAGGATGACAACACAGTAGATGATCTGATGCTGTTGGTCAAGTGTTTTTTTACATTGGTCACTGGACCAAAAACATGTAATATTATTTAGTGTTGATATGACTGGTCTCGGTCTCGGCCCCCTTTCGGTATCGGTCTCGTCTCGGTCTCGGCCCCCTTCGGTCTCGGTCTTGTCTCGGTCTCGGCCCCCTTCGGTCTTGGTCTCGTCTCGGTCTCGGCCCCCTTCGGTCTCGTCTCGGTCTCGCTTTAGGTGGTCTCGAGCACAGCTCTGGCTGATGAACTTGGGTTGGGCTTGTGAACTTTGGCTGGGAAACTTGGGCTGGGGAAGCTGATTTGGGCTGGGCTGTTAAACTTGGGCTGAGCTGGCGACACTGACTTGGGCTTGGGTGGTGAACTTGGGTTTGGCTGGTGAAACTGACCTGGGATGGTCAACTTGGGATGGGCTGGTGAAACTGACTAGGGTTTGGCTGGTGAAAACTGATTTGGGCTGGGCTGATGAACTTGGGTTGGGCTTGTGAACTTTGGCTGGGGAACTTGGGCTGGGAAACTTGTGCTGGGGAAGCTGATTTGGGCTGGGCTGTTGAACTTGTGCTGAGCTTGAGAAACTGACTTAGGCTGGGCTGGTGAACTTTGGTTGGGTTGGGCTGGTGAAACTGACTTGGGCTGGGCTGGGGGACTTGGGCTGGGCTGGTGAAACTGACTTGGGCTGGGCTGGTGATCTTGGGTTGGGCTGGTGAAACTGACTTGGGTTAGGGTTAGGGCTGGTGATCTGACTTGGGCTGGACTGATGAACTGACCTTGGGCTGGACTGATGAAACTGACAGGAGACAGGTTGACCAGAAGGAGACAGTGTGTCCAAGACGTCCCTTTGCAAGAGGCTGAGAAGGAACAAAAGGGTGGGTGTTCTCCACAACATGGATCCCCCAACGGCCATCATGATGAGGTAGGTGACATGATGTAAGGAGAGTGAGGAAGATTGAGGAGGAGAGTGGAGAGGAGAAGAGGAGGGATACGGGAGAGACAGTGGTGTAGTGGTCCCTGGTGAAGTGGGTATACTCTCAGTTTTCACCTTTTTTTTATTCTAATTAGTCCAGAAGAAAAGCCCTGTTTTAGAAACTGTGACATGTAAGAATATGATTTAGTTTACCCAAATATCTGTCATTTCTACTTGCTCACTATTATAAAATGATCATGACTTGATTAGGAGCAGTTTGTAGTTACTACTGGTCACACAAGCAGCCTGGATGAATGTAAAATGTATTTATCATGAGGCAAACATGGTGTTTCGATTATTTTTTGCACATTTATTTAAATAAAATACCTTAAATCTGAAGTTGACAATGCATCCTTGTTTATATTTCATCTTAAATAAATCACACAAATCATTCTCTACCAAACATCAAAACCAATCAGATAAACTTAAAAGTGCACTTGCATAATATTTAAATTATTTTCGATAGCTGTACACTATTTTTATACAATACTTTGTTAGACATATATAAATATCGCTACAAATATTGAATATCATAATTTTTTTAATTAATGCTTTGTTTTGAACATGTTCATTTACCGGTACATCATTCTGCAATATAATATGTTACAACAATATTTAGTTAACAATTAAGAAAAATATATGCATTACAGTGATATACTCTCTCAACCCAGCACTGGGTTTCTGACATTTGCTCATACTACAGTATATTCCAGACAAATTTGCTTTCTGCAGGAGCTTTCACACTGCACTGTCTAGAACGCACAGAAGAGGCAGCATGATGGCTCTTCAACCAGGTCCTTGTATATTTTCTAGAATCAAACTTGGAAGTTGCTTGGTTCAGTGCTTGGTCTGTGCACAAGTTAAATCGCTTGCAGTCGCTTAACTTGTTCTTCACCATGGCGGATGCTGGGCTTTGATGGCCATTTACTCTGATCAAGGATGCTGAGGTCCATGATGGTCTCATTTTCAAAAGACAAGCGTTTCTCCAGATTGTTCACAAGGCTTTGTAAGAACTGGCCTGGATTGATAGACTTCAGCTTTGCATTTGTTTTCAGGGCTATAGACCGATACTCCCCAGTCTGTTTTGCTCCTAAAGCCTCACTATATTTGTCACCTGGACTCTCTATGAATGACTGGATCACTCTGATTGAGCATTTCAGCAGATGCTCTGAGGAGAGTTATAGAACGAGACTGAAGCTCCTGTGACAGGAGACTTAGTTCATGGAGAGTGTCGTACATGAGGCCAAGGTCACAAATTAATTCTGGACTTTGAACACGGTCTAACAAACCTCTGTACATCTGCCTCTCTTTGGTGGACCTCATCTCATCACAGCAAGCATTTTTAAAGTGCTGCACAAGAGCTCCAAGGGATGTCCAAACAGCACGAACAGTCCGAAAGCTACTGGCCACCCAGCGTACATCCAAGATTCTGCCAATGCGAAGACGTTGTGAGCCTACTTCAGCTGCTGCATTTTCAAGTTCACGTTCATTTTAGTTTGACACACTATACAGAGAGTATAGCTTCTGGATAAAAGTTTTAAGTGATTGACCGAGTTTACCTCATCAACTGCATCTGACAGAGCAAGTTCAAGTCTATGGTTCATGCAGTGCCATACAAAAAGCTTCGGGAATCTCGAAGTCAGTCTGGTTGCTACTCCTGACTTCTTTCCTAGCATGACACTGGCTCCATCAAATGTTACCCAGTTTTCATGAAGCCACTCTTCTGTAAAGCCAGCATTAGTTAATCAGGTGAGTAAAGCCTGTGCTATGCCATTTCTCTTTGATTTTCCTGTTCAACAAGTTCCAGGAATATGAACTCAGGGCTTTCTTCTTGAATTTATGCTTTAATAGAAACTGTCATGACAGCTTTGTGACTTCAAGAAGATGCCTCGTCAATTATGACAGCTAACTTACTGGATGATGCTATAATACTACTGATGAATTTGCTCTGCATCTCACTAGCAACATGTTGTATTATTTGTGTTGCACTGTAACGTGAATGAAGTATTGAGCCCATTTTTACACTATTCAGTTCCTGCAGCTCAATGAGGCTCTCATGGTCAGAAAAGTGTCGGTTCTTCTTGGCCAGATGGCAGGCTGTTCGAAACACAGCTTCTGTTTCCTTCATGTAGGCTCAGGCATAGTCTCCACTCCATTCTCAATGGTAGCTTCTTTCTGTTGCTCTGCCACCTTCACAGCCTGAGTGTGGGCCTTGGACAACGCATGTTTTCTCACCTTATTTCTCAAGACTGACAAACTTGTTCTACTTCCCTGGCCAGACACTTGAATTTCAAAGTTCATCCATTCTCTTGAGAGCGATACACCTTGGTCCTTTTCACACTGCTACAGACCAGACATCCTGCAAAGCATAAACAAACAATGTAACTACTCCTGTATCCACAGCTGTACATGTGCATGGTCCTTTACACACACACACACACACACACACACACACACACACAGTTATCTGTGCCCACTGTTTCAGAAGTTACCCAAGCTAGCAATCTACCTAAACTTACCCAACCAGGGGTTCTTGGATTTGAAGTCTTCTGTTTGTTTAGCACTCCACAGGTCTGGCCAGTCATTATTGATGTCTACAGAAACAACAAAAATAGTTATGCATCTCCCTGTCTCTCTCTCTCACACACACACACACACACACCACACACACACACACACACACACAGGGTTGCCAACTCTCACGCATCTGGCGTGAGTCTCCCGCTTTAAGCATCAATCTCACGCTCTCACGCACAAGCAAGAAATGTCACGCCAAAATCTAAATTCTCCCCTTTCAATCCGGAAATTTTCTGTTAATGACAGACTAGACTAGACCACATCGTATTAACAGGAGAGGAGGTTAAAGCTCTCAGCCGTAACATATTCTGTCTACAACGTTCTCATTGCAATATTCTCTGATTGTTGATTCGCTGAAACCTTGAACCTGATACGTCACCAGATACGTCAGTTGCGTGTGAAAAGTTCAGAGATATGGTTAGGAGCCCGATCCAACTGATGCGTGGTTAAAAGTTTGCATGACAATTAAGGTAAGCAGATAATAAAATGGTGTGCCTTGTCACTACAGCCTTGCCTTGCCTTAGCAGGTGTGCGGAGTGTTAAACTTTAGTTGCAAACGTTGTCTGACGTGTGTTATGTGGGCTAGCTAATAGCTTAATAAAAATAGGCTCATGGTAGAAATTACGTTTTGTTAGATGAGCTTGCTGAGCTATTTCAAAGATGGACATGGAGAGAAAAGTCAAGAGCTTCAGCAGGTAAGCTTGTCACATAACTTATTATGTTCAGTTGTTTTTTTCTTTTTTAGCAAAAATACATATGTTACCTTAGGCTACCCTATTCATTAAATTATGGACAGTGTGCCCTATATCTGATACCCCACCACAACTCAACATGTCTTACCAATGTTAGCACAGGAACATCTAGGCATGTAATTAATGAAGATGTGTACTGTGTTATGATTAGGCTAGCATGTCATTTTAAAGCTGAAGGTTTTAACAGCCTACCTTTTTAGATAGAGGAAAGAGTGGAGGAGAAGGAGGTGGAGGTGCAGGAGCAGAAGGAAGATGCTAGCAAAGAGCATTCTATCCAGCAGAAAAGAAAAGTCAGGGGCCGCTGTGTACAACTCAAAATTTAGCAGTGCCTGGTGTAAAGAATGGCCTTTCATAAAACCAGGCACGACTAAATTTCACTTTTGGTGTGAAGTCTGCCGGCATGGGTTAGAGTGCAGGCACCAGGGCAGATGTGGAGCGGCATATCACCAGGGAGAACCACATCAAAAAACAAAGAGTTATTGACAGCACCAAAATAATTGATAGATTTGTTTATTTGAAGGCTGAAGAAATGAATCTGGTCACTCAGGTGATAATTTGAATGCAATCTCTTAATGCGTGTGCTTTATTTATGCATATTCTACTACACATGTAAACTCATAATTGTTTTACAGGCTAGAAGGGCAGAGGTCAAAGTGGCAGTGACCCTGGTCAGCCACAACATCCCATTAGCCTTCACAGATCACCTCAGCCCGCTATTCAAAGAATGCTTTCCCGATTCTAAAATTGCCAAGAAATATGGTTCTGCCAGAACAAAAACATCAGCCATCATTCTATTATTATTTTGCCTAAATTAGGGTTTATACACAGTAAACAAGGACTGAAATATTTTTTAAATTAGGGTTAGGTTCACCAAACATTTCCTCTGCACGCTCATGCTCGTGTTCTAGAATTTTACAGAGTCTCACTCCAGCCGGAGTCCCAAAGTTGGCAACCCTGCACACACACACACACACCTGGTGGTGGTAGACTGGGTCCTTGTCTATGCTCACACTGACTTGCCTGGCTAGCTCCCGGTTGAGAGCTGCCACTAGGGCTGCTGGTTTCAGGGGTGGGGTCTGCCTGGGCCTGATTTGTGCCTCTTTACAAAAAAGTCAGCAATAGCTCCCTTCATTTTCATTGTTATCTGTCCATATACAAAATAAGACAGCCTGATTAGACCTCAATATTGTTTTAGGCTGAATCTTAAACTATTTGACACCATTCTTGTGTTTTAACTTACTTAAAAATCAACTACCAGCCTAGCTACTATTAAACTAGATCATATAGGTTAGTTAGGGCTAAGTAACTTGGCTAACAGTATAATTTAGGGCTAAGTAACTTGGCTAATGTTATAATTTAGACCTTTGAATATAATAAACCATCTTCATAGACATTGAGATAATCAGTTTCATCAGTCTGGTATGAAATTCTTATGAACTGGGTTGATTAAACACTTACTGAAAACCAACAATGACCCGGTTTCCCCACATTATCCCAATCTACGTAGATAGCTTCATAACGTTAGCCGACTCGCACTAACTATTGGCGGCAAAATCTCTTCTCCTCTAAATGTGCAGTCATATTGCCACTGGCAATTTGCCAGTAGTTTAAAATAATGATTCATTTGGAAACCACCTTAAAACTTACCTCAGAATTATGTCTTCCATCAACTGGGGTGTCACACTGCCGCTTGTGTTATTTCTTCATCTGTTGATTGGTCTGCTGCAGTTATCGTAGTCAAGTGGCACCTGAGGTTTTTGGGGGGGTTTTTTCACTGGCACCTGAGGTATTAGCGATATTTTCCTCAGTATGACCCGCCCTACTCTGCCTCTGATTGGCTCATCAGTCCTCATGTCCTCTCTCCCATTTCCTTCCTCCCCTCACCTCTTTATGGGGATAATGGTACCAACAGGAGCTGGAGTGAGATGGCTGAGATTGATGGAGGAGGAGGTGGGCGGTGGAGCCTGACTTGGGCTGGGCTGATTAAACTGACTTGGGCTGGGCTGAGGCACTTGGGCTGGTGAACTTTGGAAACTTAACCCAAGGACATGATGGCTGAGAGTGAAGGAGGAGGAGTAGGAGGGCAGAGGAAAGGATGGCAGAGGAGAAGAGGAGAGAAGGAGAGGAAGGTGGGAGGAGAGCGGAGGAGGAGTGGAGGAGCCATCTTCCTCCAGATCCTGTTGGTAGTATTACCCCGTAATCTGTCTCCTGTGGAGACAGATTATGGTGATAATACAACAAACATGAGCTGGATGGAGATGGCTGAGAGGGAAGGAGGAGTAGTAGGGCGGAGGAGAGGAGGAGAAAGGAGAGAGGAGCAGGAGCTAGATGGCAGAGGAGATGAGGAAGGAGAGCGGAGGAGATTAGGAAGAGAAGAGGAGCCATCTCCCTCCAGATCCTGTTGGTAGTATTATCCCCATAATCTGTCTCCACAATCCTATGGGGCCTCATTTCGCCCACTCTCCCCACATAGGATTGGGGAGACAGATTATGTGGATAATAATTGTGGACTTCAGGAGGAACTCAGCCCCACTCTCCCCCATCACCCGGTATGGCTCCCCCGTCAACACGGTAGAGTTCTTCCTGGGTACTATCCTCTCTCAGGACCTCAATTGGGATTTAAACATCTGCTCACTGACCAGGAAAGCTCAACAGAGGATGTACTTCCTACGGCAGCTGAAGAAATTCAACCTGCCCAAGACTATGATGGTTCATTTCTACTCAGCCATCATTGAGTCCATCCTCACCTCATCCATCACCACCTGGTATGCTGCTGCTACAGCTATGGACAAGACCAGACTGCAGCATATCATCCGCTTGCCTGAAAAGGTGGATAGCTACAATCAGCCTAGCCTCGAGGACCTGCACACCTCGAGGGCTCTGAGGCGGGCTAGAAAGATTGTGGCAGACTCCTCTCACCCCGCACACTCTCTATTCAACACACTCCCCTTCGGCTAAACAAGGCCAGGGGTGCACACAAGCCTGGAACTCTTACCCATTCCATTTGCACATTGCCTGTTTTTGCACTACAATATTTACACTATTGCACTTCGTTACTTATCTGTATTCTGTATAGTATTTTGTATATTACTATCCTATACCCCTTCAACCCGTTAGTATAATCTATATTGTTTTTTATATGTTGTATGTAAGCACCTTCCTGCCAAAGTAAATTCCTTGTCTGTTCACGCATTCATGGCGATTAAACACTTTTCTGATTCTGATAATACTACCAAAAGGAGCTGGAGGGAGATGGCTCCTCCTACTCTTCTCCCTCCTCTAACCTCCTCTCCTCGGAAAGGTATTCAAAAAAAACATCCTGAAGGCTGATCTGGCTTTGATCTAACTTAACTTTACTCTCTTTTCTAGGATTACTGCATTGATGCTAACCCAATAAATGGAGTGTTGGTGTCCAGAATCTCTTGCCTCCTATCAAACCAGAACCTTGCTGTCCTTCAGGGATGAATAAATCACATGACATCGACCTAGTGTCATCAGGACCTCTATATCCAGACACTTGGAGTGGTACAAATATTGTGTTCTTGAAGCTGGAATTCACAATAGAAAATGTTAATATGAAAAACACCTTCAGTTTGTTTGTATTTTGATTGATTGCTTTATGTTAAGTATTCAATAACAAAGTGAATTTCAAAACAATTAATTGATGCATTACAAGGATCCTGTAAATTGCAATAATTCCCAGTGCAGTGAACATGCACACATTTAACAATCTCCACTGTTGTACTATCTATAGCAGGGGTGCTCAATACGATCTCGAAGGTATTGTGGGTAGATCGCATGACATCAGATGTCATCTGACTTTTTCTGACACTTAGGTCACTGCGCATGCGCAAACAACGTTGCTAAGTGCAGCAAAACTAACAAACGAGCTAGCGAGTTACTTCAAATTTCTAGCCCTCGGTTTTGTATGTTAAACTTCAGAAACCGAGGTAAAGTTGGTTGGATATTCGATATTGGATATTCAACGGATATTCGAAGCCCGAGATCAGGTCCGGTAGTCCCGCAAGCGGCCGTCAATAAAGTACAAGTCTCAACGTTATTAATTCAATAGCTCTGTTTAACCATTTGACCTTGAAACTTTAAATCACTTTCAGATTGTTTATAGAGGACATCCACATGTTGCACTGCCTGTTTTTTAAGGAAATAGTGAAAACAAATGTTTAATAAACATTTAAAAACTGTAAAACTCAATAGTGTTTTTGTTAAATAACTTTGAAAACCTACTCAATCCACTTTCATATTGTCAACAAAGGCCATTCACATGTTGCACAGGCTTTGGTTTTTAAAGAAATGGTGTAACAAATCTTTAATAAACATTTAAAACCTGTAAAACTCAATAGCTTTTTTGTGCAATGACCTATCAACCTCAAACCACTTTAGTCTGCAGGGGCACAGCCTTTGGTTTTTCAAAATAAAAGTTTGCAAACTTTTAATATACATTTTTAACTTGCATATCCCAATAGCTTTTTTGTGCAATGACTTATAATCATCGTTAATAACAAGAAGTCCTTTCAAGACGGAAAGATGGTAAACAAAGCAAGGCAGAAATATTATCTTTGATCACAACTCTCCACTTATTTATGTGAGTCGGCCTTTTCACACATGAAAGTCATAAAGTCAAAGTACCACTATGACTGCTGATCATTTGTTAGTGTGCTTGAGGCTGGCTGTCAGCAGCTACTGTCCGGACTATGCATCCCTGGCTGATTCCATTCAGGGCAAGTCATCAGAGTAAAGTCAGGTAATGACAAAAAAGTACATAGTTAATTGTGTTGTGCAATATGGGCTCATGCGGGTTTGCAAGGTACATCACCATACATTGTAAAAATAATTCTTAATATATTTATAGATGCATCTATGTTTTGCATTGTTGTAGTAGGTAGATCATATTGACTTGGTCATTTTATAAGTAGCTCGCCTGCTGAAAAAGTGTGAGCACCCCTGACTTAACCTGGCAGTTTGCCTGCCTCGAACCAGGTTAGTTTCCCAGCATAAGTTGCCAGGGTAACTGAGTTTGGAATATTTTAAGTTTGGTTTATGAAACGGAATCCATCGCAAATAAGTCTGACTAAGCTCGATAAGCCTGGCTTGTTTTATGGAATAACCCCCACGGGGTGTGTAGTTTCTTTGATACACTGTCTCCCTCTTGTGGTGGTTATTGAAACTCACAGCATGACACGAAGGGTTTGTAAGTAGCCTGTATCAGGGAATGAACTTTCCTGAATGTGTACAATACATTGTATTATGTTAATACAAATCCTCTAAACATAATGATGCACACTGTTGATTTAACTGGGCAGTTAATTATTATTTATATGTTGGTACACATATGTATCTACTCTCACTCTCTGACGACCTCCTAGCTTTATCTAGCCTCTCTTCATATACTCCTCTATTATCTACTCCCCTCTCTCTCTCTAGCCACCTCCTCTTTCTATATCTACCTTTTTCTATTTGCTACAATTGGTCCTCGATTGGAAAGATACGTTTTTTTTCAGAAATTATAATCTGGACTCGGCCTCAGCTGAATAAACTTCTGTGCAAACTTTATTGCCTACTTTAGCAGTGTGAAAAAGCTAACTAGCCTCTCTGAGACACCTTCATGCTGGACTCTTATACTCTAATACTTGATTAACACCACTCTGCATACACTAGTACTAGTAGGCCTACTGGTAAAATAATTGTAATAAGATCTCTGACCTGAAACTGTGCTAGCTGTTTTATTGCT
The DNA here is from genome assembly GCA_029465975.1 of Dallia pectoralis. NCBI lineage: Eukaryota > Metazoa > Chordata > Actinopteri > Esociformes > Umbridae > Dallia > Dallia pectoralis. Next base: position 2,756,213 of record CM055744.1, read on the forward strand.
GTTCTACACATCAATAACATAAGATTCATCATTCTAATGGGTAATTATCTGTAACATTTAAATATATATATATATATTGATTTATACAACTTTGACTCACGCTGCTAGTATTTATTCATAGTTGGCACAATATATTAGCTTGCAATGGCAATTGTAGCAACATTATCAGGGAAAAGCAGGAGTTTGAAGGGAATCTTACAAAATGGTTTCAGCAAGAAGATTGGAAGAATATCTTACTCTGAAAGTTTAACAAAACAAACAAAAAAGGCTGCAACTGTTCTAATGAATAGTAAGACAGAACATATCTGGATAATTTTGCTACTTAGCGTGTTGGACAGATAGGCTTACGTATAGGCGTTTTGTTTAGTGCAGTGTGGCCAGTCCCAAGAATAAACTGAATGAAAGAAATACATACCAGAACAAACACATACATACCAGAACAGACACATACATACCAGAACAAACACATACATAACAGACACATACATACCAGAACAAACACATCACTTTGCTTTTCGCACTTGTAATTATAACCTTTGTCCCTAATTTAGATTTTTTTTCTTGCAACAGAATGTAGTATGTGTTGTCAGCTGGCCTCAATTTGGACATGCAGTTTAAGTTCCCTGGCATACATATATCCATGCAAGATAATGTTGCAGCCTCGAAATTCAACAGAAAATGTAAAACAACCATAACTTACAGTATATAAAACATTTCATTAACGTTATTACCAGGCAGTGGGGCCCTCAAAACCGTTTCATAGGGGTGGCCAGATCGGGCCACTGAATATGAAAAGTCATAACTACACTTCAGGAATTCAATTATACTGTTGTAGTATATTGGCTAATTGAAAACTAGCTATAAGAGAGTTAAGGAATTGCATTCTGATATACTCTGGTTTCTTTTTTTACAGTTAATGTTATTTATCTGATGTGCTTAGATTATTACCAGTACATCTAACTTTTTGAGTTCCTCGACAATCCTGTTTCAAGTTGTCACGAGTGTAGTGAGATGGTAGGCGAGGAAGAACGGAGATAAAGGCATCTGCGGTTAGTGTTGGGGTGTTTTAATGTTCAGTTAAATCCCCAGTGAACTGGTTATAAAATTATTCACTCGTACAGAAAACAATAAACATACAACACAGCGCAACAATGTCCCATAGACAGAATGAATGTAAAGATGGCACATGGAACATCAATAAATAGTAATCTCTCACAGAGTACAAACGGGTAACACAAAACAATTCCACACAAACACATGACCAAATACAGAGAACCTATATACTTTACTAATAAGGGAATGGACACCAGGTGAGTGATGACGAATCCAGACAATGATGTGATGGGAGGAACGGTGGTGCTAAAAGACCGGTGGAGACAAAACGCTGAAACCTGCCCCTAGATGGCAGTAGTGCAGCTTCAGGGGGGAGTTCTGACACAAATGTTATGTATTTGTATATATACAGGTTAGGAAATTAACTGTTCTTTAAATTGGCTAGTTGAACTTTTCCTTAAAAATTAAGTACATTCATTGGAACAAAACATTTACTAAAAACAGGCCTACTCATACAAAAACATTACACAAATACCTGCAAATATTTTCAATAGAGCTTTATTTGGCTGTTGCTGTGTAAACAAAAATAATATATACATCCAAATGTCCAAAAATTAAAAGAAATATCATATCTCATATCATATCATGGTAATGTATCTACAAATAACATATTTATACTAACGATAGGCAAACATTTTCAATACAGCTTTGCAGGAACAGTGCACATTTAAATATAGATCAATTAGTTGCTATTTTGATCTGGAAACTACATAAAAGAATACTTTGAGTATTTGTAAAAATGCGTATTTGTAAATATATTTTTTATATATACATAGATGGCAGTACAGTTTAAGACTCAACGTGGCAGTCACCAGTAATGTGGACATGTGTGGGCTTGTGTCTACAGGTTCCATCCCCCAGGTGGCACTTTGTTGTGTCCTGGAATTGAGGGTGATTGTAATTAATTGGCATGAATGAGATAAACAACCTCAAGCTGGTACCGCACAAGATTGTGGTTAGAGATGCTGAATACTGTGTGTCATGCAGGAGAGAAACGACTAGACAAAAACGGCAGTCATGCAATCCAGAAAATATATCAAATTAATGATAAACATAAATTTTTGCCTGAGCATCAGATAACAATTTCAGGGATAAGAAAGTCCATTAGGTTTGTGGTTGCCACATAATTGGAACAAATTCAGTGGTTTGAGGGAGAGAGAAGTTGGAGCAGTTAGTAGCTCAGTGGTAGAGTGCATGCTTTGAGTGGATGACGTTCAAATCCCAGCTGGTCGCCGTTGCAAATGAGAAATTGTTCTCAATCAGCCTACCTGGTTAAATAAAGGTTAAATTAAAAAAAGAAAGGGAAAGAGAGATACTGGAATAGACTCATGGAATGGGCAGGCTCAGCTAATTACTACCAGGGTTTCCTAGTATAGCTGACTCTTTTTATTTAAGGAAGTTCTTGATCTCCAGTGGCTGATCTCATTGGGGATCAATGTGGCTTCCAGTTCTCTGTTAGGCAGCCAGCCATGAAATACAGATGTGATTAGCGTTGCCTAAAGCCAGTTTAGGGTTCAACCAGCCAATCGTTATCAGTTCAAAATATTTGCCTCATAAATTAAAGCTTTTGAAACAATTGACTCCAGATTACACAGGCTTCATTGAACAATATAACAATATGTTATTGGCTGTACACAAACGTTTTTAGAATCATATCTCTGGCCGTGTATTTGACATATTAAACAAATCCAATAGTGTCCTGTGTACGAATTGGAATAGTGACTAAAATACAAAAGGTGCTCTTAATGATTGTTCTGGGAGGAATGTTTCACAATGCATTGCACCCTGCTGCGTTTGGGGCTGCATAGCTGCAGATCTAAAATGGACATTACTGCTTTGGAACCAGACTTTGGAGCAGTGGATTTTTTACATTATGTGGATGGCCGTGTATGTGTTGGGGAAGTGACGGTACCAGGATGTGATCAGTAGGAAAAAAGACACACACTCACAGTACAATACAGTGGTTGAGAATTCAAGATTACGTTTGGAATTTATAATTCGACAAACGTAATGTCAATATTTTTTTCTGGTTGTTGATTGGTTAGGAACAACGTTTTCCCTTGGAGCAACATTATGTGTTTTGGCCAATAGCAGATTTGCATGAAAAAATGAGGTACTTTAAATGTAAGTTAGAGATCCGCCCTGAGGAGGACATCAGCAGCCCATCCTCCTCTGCCTCCTACCACCATTTCACATAGCCTGGTGTGACTGGTACCACAAAAGGTACAAGTTTAAGATAGCTACACTTGAGCAAGAGTAAACACAAGTCAGAGATCACTGTGATGACACACCGTCTTGTTCTTTGTTTTCTTAAAACAACTCTTTCAGGTAACGTAATCCAAAAATGACTAAAAGTAATTGTCAAGTTTCTTGGAAAAGGATGAAAGTGCCCAAATGCATAAAGATATCTGAGAAAAAGACCTATATTAGCCCAATGGAGCTAAGCTTAGTCACAATGTGTCTAATACCAGAAAACACTGGAGGCTAATAGGTTAAAATAGTTGAAACATTTTTCTCAGTTTAGACCAGACGGGATAGTTTTTATAGCTCTCCCTGATTAATGACCCTTGGGCGCCCAACATTCTATGGTGGTTTGTCTCTCCTAGGTACTCACCACTGCTAACCGGGAGGACCACTGTTGGTAGGTACTCACCACTGCTAACCGGGAGGACCACTGTTGGTAGGTACTCACCACTGCTGACCGGGAGGACCACTGTTGGTAGGTACTCACCACTGCTGACCGGGAGGACCACTGTTGGTAGGTACTCACCACTGCTGACCGGGAGGACCACTGTTGGTAGGTACTCACCACTGCTGACCGGGAGGACCACTGTTGGTAGGTACTCACCACTGCTGACCGGGAGGACCACTGTTGGTAGGTAGTCACCACTGCTGACCGGGAGCACCCCCCTCGACCTTATAAAGAACGGGGTTCGGGATCCTACATACCCTCCAGAGGATGAAAGACCCTCCAGAGGATGAGGTTTCTGGATCCGTTTGATGCTGTAAATCACATTTGTCAAACACAAGGCCCGTGGGCCGAATACGGCCTGCCACGTTATGTTATGTGCAGTGTTATATTGCAGTGTTTCCATTAATGTTTACCTACAGAGGTTTTAGAAATAATCCCAAAATGTCCAAGAGAACAATTGATGCAGTGGGAAAGCAATTTAATAAAAGATGACACTTTTAAAAATGTCACCTTGTCAAGAAACACCATGGCAGACCGAGTTAATGAACTAGCAGGCAATCTGACAACACAGATGACCGAAGAGACACACAGTTACCTGGCTTTTTCATTATCTGTTGATGAAAGTAAAAACAACACGGATACAGAGAATCTGTCCATTTTTAATAGAGGTGTAAAGGCAGACTTCAATGTCTGTGAGGAGTGCAGTTCATAGGTCCGTAAGCAAAACTAAATTACCCAGGGAACAGATGGTGAGGCGAACTACCTATGGGGCACCTCATGCAAAACATGCTTGGTTAGATTTGTGAAAGAGAAAATGCTAAAAATAACTGTCACACATCTCTGCTAGAGTATTATCCACCAAGAATTGTGTCTTTGTTATTCCCTTAAAGTGTTCTTTGATGTGCTTACATATATTCGAACATTTATGTAAATGCATGTACAATATTTGTACAATCGAATAAATAATAATAAATTGCGGAGACAGTAATTGGACAATATGTTAAGGAGTAGTTACATTTATACAGTCTTACTGTTACAACACTGCATTTGAGGGCCACCATTATGCTGATGTGGCCCCGGGTGAACATGAGTTTGAGACCCCTGAGGTAGATGGTGCTGCTATCCAGGATACAAATACAAATGAGTTTGAGACCCCTGAGGTAGATGGTGCTGCTATCCAGGATACATTTGAACAGCTTCTGTATCCTTTGGTTCCATCTAACCAGAGAGTGAAAACAGCAGCAAGAAGGACACAGGTTTATTTATTGAGGAATATTTCCCTGTCAGGAATATTTAGTGAGGAATATTTCCCTGTCAGGTATATTTAGTGAGTAATATTTCCCTGTGTGGTTTATTTATTGAGGAATATTTCCCTGTCAGGTATATTTAGTGAGGAATATTTCCCTGTCAGGTATATTTAGTGAGTAATATTTCCCTGTCAGGTATATTTAGTGAGTAATATTCCCCTGTCAGGAATATTTAGTGAGGAATATTCCCTGTCAGGTTTATTTATTGAGGAATATTTCCCTGTCAGGTATATTTAGTGAGGAATATTCTCCTGTGAGGTATATTTAGTGAGTAATATTTCCCTGTCAGGTATATTTAGTGAGGAATATTTCCCTGTCAGGTATATTTAGTGAGGAATATTCCCCTGTCAGGTATATTTAGTGAGGAATATTCCCCTGTCAGGTATATTTAGTGAGGAATATTCCCCTGTCAGGTATATTTAGTGAGGAATATTCCCCTGTGAGGTTATGTCTGTGAGGTTGTGTGTGATCAAGGTCTATATGTACATGTAGGAACCTGAGTTCCCATTAAAGATAGTAAAAGCTGAAATATTAGTCCCTTGTATCAATACATTATAGTCTGTAGAGTTCTTGTCCCAGTGTGCAGGAACTGGAGCTCTCTTTAGACACACCGACACAAAGACCAAAACTATTGAAAAATGATTTTACGTAAACATATTTTAATAAACACGCCTGCAATTGTAGACATTGCTCCTCTCTAAAGAGACACATTAGGTCATTAAACGTTCTAAGGAATGTTCTCAGAGGCGAAGGTTTGGTCTGAACATTGTTGGGGACACAGTTTTAACATTCTATTTGACATTGATTCTCCTGCCTGATACTAAAAGTATGAGCAGAAAGTGTTTGTGAAAACACACACACACACACACATACACAAGATACTGCATATTACATACAGTAGGTCCAAAAGTGTCAAAATATATTCAGGTTTATTCAGAGTTTTGTAACAGTACGTAACTACACTAGTTTAGCCTAGTATGAACACACTGTGTGTTTAAAAAAAATGTCCTATTCAATTTGAACACTTATTGACACAATCAATACTAGACAATTTTGTAGACCTCACCATGTGACCATGTTTGTCCATCTCTTTCTGTCTCTTTACTGCTGCTTGGATCAACAGACACTTCGTTTGTCAAATAAACGACACAGTATACAGTAATTAACAATGTAAAGCTAGACATTTATACTATTTACAATTAGTGCAGGTTTGTGTCATATGAGTCCTTGCATTCATGTTAGTTTTTTTCTGTCTATTATCAATATCCGATGTAGGTCAACATTGTTGTACATGATGGAACATTTTTAATAAAATGTGTTAACAAAAAAGAAAAAGGTTCTATAGTTGCTAGGGATATTTACAAAACAATCTTGTCCAAGATGACATTGGTATTTAAACCCTGTGCTAACTGGACGTTGGTAGTTGATATCAGTAAACAGTCGACTACGGGTGGCCACAAGTACACTTCTTCACAATTTCAGCAGAAATTCTCTCCTGATATGTAATGGTTTTAAGGCTGTTTATTGATCATAAAGGGCAGTAACGTTTTAAAGTGATTTCAATTATCTTTTAGAATATAAAAACGTCTACAGCAACCCAACTGTAATCACTTGGTAAGACACAGGCACAGGGGTTGGTGCAAAGCAGTAATTTAATTTGAACAAAAAACAACTCTGAATTCAAAACAACAGAAGTCTATATTTAACAATAACCGACCAGGGCTGGGGCAAAAGGACCCAACTAAATAAACAAATCATTGAGGGAACAAGACACAGGTGAGGGGAAAAACAGGTGAGCATAGTAGAACTGATTGACTAAGGAAACGCAAGAAGGAATGACAAAATAAAGGCATGCAGGACAACATAAAACCAGGAAAGAGCATCACAGGGCAAGACAAGTGGTGAACATCTGCAAATCTCATTTACATGCTGATGCACTAAAATTAATCTATAGAGGTTAGAGAAAAAGTCATCCTAATGCAGGTATAAAAAACATAACTTCTTATTGTGAAAACATATTTAATAGGTAATTAGCACATTACATTTATTTTTATTAAACACTATTTTAAAAAATTATTAAGACTTGCATTTATACTCTTAAGGGAAAATCTGTATTCTAATCTACTCATGTTGAATTTGTAAACAGCAAAAAAAAGCCAACTGAAGACTTTGACTTTCACTACAAGCTGTACTTAATGACAGTTAGTGTGAACTGACAAATGCACAGACATATGTCATAATACACATTTTCTGTAAATAGCTTAATGTGAACTGCTTGTGTAGGAGATAAATTAGCATTTAACAAGGCACACTTGTATTGTTTAGTGGAACCTCTGTCAAAGGGCAGAGTGTGGGAAAGCTCTGGAGAGTAGAATCACACTTTAGTGTCATTAGCATCCCCATCATCAGTTCCACCAACATCTGAACGTCCGGAGAATCACCAGAACCACTGGGGAATAGGCACACTTATAGAAGCGAATGTAGAAATAGCTGAACACATTCAGTTCATTAAGGTATTAAAGATAGGTAACGCATTATATAGCAGGTCCTAATTACTATGTGCAGATGTTCAAAGTTTAGTTAAACAATCTACAAATGTTATGCAAACTCAGAAGCATCTTCTTGCTAAGATTTGTCTTAGTTATGGGATGATTATTTAAAGTGTGTCAGTAGATAATCAATAGAGTGTATACTGATGAAAATGTGGGACACTCAAAAAGTATTTCCTTTTTTTTGCCAGTCTTCCAATGAGGGGTTTAACTTAATCAGGATGTGACAAAGTATTTGAACACAAATGTTCTCCATGCAACTGTCATTACATTATTTAAAAGATCAAATAAATATTTATCCAAACCAAAATGTAACTCTCAATGTCAAGATAAAAAAGTAATAAACTGAAGCACCACTTAGTGAGAAAGGAACAAAAACAATCCTAAAATATAAACATGATGGAAGTTAAACTGACATATGCTCTGTAGCACACTAATAAGATGACATTAAATTGTTCTGGTGTTTCCCTCCAGAATCCAGATGGTCTGTGATGTCAGTCTCTGTCTATAGTCCAACACAGAGCCAATAGCCGTCACTAATGGTCCACTGGGCAGCTTTTGTACTACATTGATCACAACACACTGAACTCGATGTGGGAACATCAGACCAGCTCTCTACTCACACTGACCAGTAGCCTCAATACAGAGGACACATCTGCTGACTATGGACTCCAGAGTGCTTCAATAGACAACTAATATTACTGTTTATAGATACCTGATTATAATAATATACTGTCCATCCTAATGGAAATTAGATTAAAAAAAATCTAATTTGGCTTAATGATGTCCAATAAAAAATATTAATTTCACAAGGTAAAGTATATTAAATAATTAATATATTTTATAAAATGTAAACTATGCTAAATGAAGTCACATTACTAAGGATTATATTAATTAAAAGTCACATCCATTGTAAGAGGATAAATGTGACTGAATCGGTAATAAAGTGAGACGCACTATATATACAATATCAATATACAGGTGAACATTAAGTATCAAACACTGTTTAATATAGAGGATCAGTTTCAGTCTCACACGTGTACATTGATGATAATGAGCGCGTGCTCTGTCAGTGTCATTGATACCAACATCAGGCAGCAGATCTGGAGGTCACTACTTTCCCAGATTCACTCAGCACTCTGTGGGTCTCTCAGACAAACAGTGGACCATGTTGGTCTAACATTAATATCATAGACAGCAATGACTATAGAAAGACATCTTTTACCTCATCCGTTTAAGATGGACTTTTACAAGTTACGGTTTTAATGAGACTTTTACTTTTTGCTGTAATGCAGTTTTATAGTTAATAGTTTTATTCTATACAAACATTTTGTCGAATAAGCTGAAATCATTATATTGTTTTTTTTATCTGTGATCAAAAATACTTTAAAGATAATTTGTACTGATCAAGTTCACTTGATGAATTGAAGTTTTTTGAAATAGTGATTTATTTCCTAATGACTGTTTTATTAAGCATGTTAATATTGTTGATCATCTGTTTATAAATGGTCAATAATAGCAAACCTGATATTCAATGAGGATATCCAACCCAAATTGGGTATTATACTATCAATCCGTTTGTGATTGTATATTATCATTGTGTTTTATTGATTCGACCAGTACGTTTGTAAAGTGATATTGTCATAGTGACAGTGTATTGATTATCTTCTGTGAAGAATGTATCAGCTATATGACTTGATATTGATCATCTTGAGATACAGCATCACTGTTTTTCGATGAAAAATATTTAGAATAACTGGTTATTATATCAGTAATCATCTCTGTTATTAGAGATATTTTAGATTTGTTGTAAGATCAGACTTTGTGTCAAATGTCACATTATAATGTTGATGAGGATAATGTGTTTTGTATTATTAATATAGGAAACACTGACATCTCTCATTGTTAAACCTCTTGTTTATGTTAAACAAGTATGTTGTCTTTTAGAAAGACAGTAATTGTGGAACCTGTACTCTGATAGAGAACTATGTCTTGGAGATTTGACCAAGTTCTGATTTTGATGTTTCATCACTTTATTCTTTTGATTGACTTACCTCATATTCAGGTAATCAATAAATACACAAATGATCACATTGATGTTTTCTATTATTAATATAAGAAACACTGACATCTCTCATTGTTAAACCTCTTGTTTATGTTAAACAAGCAGTTGTCTTTGTTAAAGACATTAACTGCAAATGATATGCTCTCATAGAGTATTATGTCTCAGAGATTTTGTTCTGGTTTTGGATGTTTTATTCTTTTGAACTATTTACCTCGTAATCAGTCAATCAATAAATACACAATTCATACAACTGAAATATGTGGTGTATTAGAATTTTCTCTTCTATTTACGGAAAAAAACTTCCAAAATAAGTACATTTCTAAATTGGGGTTTTCAACCTAACAACCGCCTAGACTGTGGGTGTCAGGTTCTTAAGATTGGGAGTCCTCTAGGCAGCTCTATGTTGCCCTAGAGATGCAAGCAAGGGCCTGAAAGCAGTGATGCATTCTAGGCATTTCTGCACTTGTGTTGTCCCCAATTAGTGACAGCTGCCACTAAGTGGGGAACCCATTTAAGTTGCCGTTTGGACTCACTTCACTGGTGTGTATTATTGTTTAAGATACCTTCTTTTTTAATTCACGATTGCTGGCCCAAGTAAGCATTAAACTTAGCAATTCACCTAAAACAGTTAGACAATATTTATCTTGTGTTCCTTCTTCCACACTCTAGTACAGAGAAAGAAAAAAATACATTTAGACACCATACAATTTCATGTGAATTTCTTTCAATTCATTAAAAATGAATAACTAATAATTCAGGCTGTTTATTTGTCATGATGAGTGTCACAGTCAAAAAGGAGTTATTTACTATTTAACAAAGTTTGAGATATAGGGTTGTATTGTTCTTACCAAAACACCTGTTTTATATACATTATATTTTAGTATATCAGAACATAGAATCTGCCTTCCATGATTATCATGATACTGTAAATATGATATGATTCCAGTTATTTTGGCAGAATGAGTCCTGTCATGTTATTTGGGGTTTGAGGACTTCAGAGCTGCATAATGTGATGAGTATAATAACACACACTTCTATTGTTCTTCTACTGAAATAAGTGAATGGAGCGACTGTGGGAACCTGAGGAGAACTCACTCACACAGATCCCTTTAGGGACAATTGACTGGGACCTCTAACCTGAGCTGTTAAGAGGATAGACGGTTCTAGGTCTCTAGAGGGAAATCAATAGATCTATTGATAATCATCCCAACACTGTTTTATATTTTGGGTTTAACACGAATAAGCCATTTAGTAATGTTGGGAAATAGTATAGTTTGCTCATTAATTTATGGTAACACATTCTCATTTGTGCTTATTGACCGTCTACAAATCTTCTTTACACGGAAAAACATTTCATGTTGAAAATGCAAGTTCACCTGCTACCTTGAAAATGCAAGTTCAATCAACTTGAAGATTTCATCACTTGCTTCAACTTCACACTTTGGGTTGAAAGTTCAATCAACACAAGCATACCTGGGAAAAGTCAATACAATTAATCAATGGAGGTTTTACTTTCGAAAACTCATACAGTTGAGTTTAAAACATAACAAAATGGGGCTGTAACGTTTTACAGTGTATGATGATGCACTAATTTAAATCTATAGAGAGGTTAGAGCAAATGTTGTCTTAGTGGTAAAATACTAATCATTTGATTACTTATTAGAAATCTGCTATTCTGGAATTTTTTTTCTGTTTCTCATTTTTTTTTAATAAACATACCATTAAATTATAGATTGATCATGTTTTTGTCAGTGGACAAACGCACAAACTCAGCAGGGGATCAAATACTTTCTCCTTCACTGTACAATAGGTTCTTAACAAAAATATAATATTTATACAATCAAGAATTTAACTTTTAATCAATGGGGAAAATCTGTTGTTAAATCATTCTTTTATGAAATTAAATAAAAAAAACACCTGAAGGTAAGGCCAGCAGAAGACATCAACTTTCACAAAAAACACCTGTAACTGATGGCATTTGTGTAAAGACAGACACACTTACTGACAAATGTAAGTAATTATCCATTCAGTCAAAGAGCTCAGTGTGTACTGCTTGTGTCAAAGATGAATTAGCATTTAAAAAGGCACACTTGTATTGTTTAGTGGAACCTCGATCAATGGTCAGAGTGTGGGAAAGCTCTGGAGAGTAGAGTCACCCTTTAATGTCATTAGCATCCTGATCTTCAGTTCCAGCCACATCCGACAGTTTGGGGAAACACCAAAACCACTGAGGAATAGGCACACTTATAGAAAGAAATGTAGAGTACAAACAGTAAAAAGGGAGACACACAGCAAGTGATCCTACCCTAAACATCTCTATCTACATGTTGACCAATGAATTGAAAGCATAACCAGGATATGACAATGTATGAATAACCAAATGTACTACAAAATAACTGCCATTTTATAATTTCATAGTGCAAATGAATCTTTATATACCGCAAAATTGCACTCCTAATGTCAAGATATGAAATAAGTAAAAATCTGAAAACTGAAAAAAGGTCCTGAAAGGTATACAGGAAAATACCAACATTTCTGTTAACATGTGTCCTGTGGCAAACTTCTAAGATGTCAGACAGTGTTTTGGTGTTTCCCTCCAGAATCCAGATGGTCTGTGACGTCAGTCTCTGTCTATAGTCCAACACAGAGCCAATAGCCGTCACTAATGGTCCACTGGGCAGCTTTTGTACTACATTGATCACAACACACTAAACTCGATGTGGGAACATCAGACCAGCTCTCTACTCACACTGACCAGTAGCCTCAATACAGAGGACACATCTGCTGACTATGGACTCCAGAGTGCTTCAATAGACAACTAATATTACTGTTTATAGATACCTGATTATAATAATATACTGTCCATCCTAATGGAAATGGAGCAACACGTTATATTTCCTGTGATGTCCACTTGACATGAAGAAATTCTCTCATTTGACATAATAATGACAAATTAAATTGAAATTCACCAGGTAAAGTACATTGAATAATGAATATATTTTTAAACATTTAAACTATGACAAATGAATTCACATTACTAAGGATTATATGAATTAAAAGTCACATCCATTGTAAGAGGATAATATGTGACTGAATCAGAAATAAAGTGAGATGCACTATATATACAATATCAATATACAGGTTGAACATTAAGTATCAAACACTGTTTAATATAGAGGATCTGTTTCAGTCTCACACGTGTACATTGACAGAGCACACGCTCATTATCATCAGTGTCATTGATACCAACATCAGGCAGCAGATCTGGAGGTCACTACTTTCCCAGATTCACTCAGCACTCTGTGGGTCTCTCTCCATCACCCCCACCCCTCCACCTGCTCCCCTGAGACGGGACCATTGTCCCCCAGCAATAAGAACACTGAGCATGTGGCAGATCCACGTTCCTCATTGTCCTTCCAAGCTCCCCCATTGGCTACAGAGTGTGAGAAACTCCAACCAGACCAAGACCCACACATTCATATGCAGATTTGGGACTATATATAGGAGACATGAAGCCAGTAGAGTCAGATTCACTCTACACAGAGACCTCTACAGAACAGAGACACAGCCATGGCACCTACAATCACCTCAGATATGATCTACTGTACGGAGCACCTGACTCTGTCAAACAAGGTAAATATAGATTACAATATACTTCATGGTTTATTTCTCAATTATAGCTGTTATTAAAATACCTCACCTCTGATATATTGCAGAACAATGATATTAATGAGTGTCCTCTTGTCTTGTTGCAGCTAAGAAAGCCAGTGGTTGAGCAGTTACGCAGAGATCGTATCAACAGCAGCATTGAGCAGCTCAAGTCTCTTTTGTGTCCAGAGATCTGCAACCACCCACCTGACTCCAAGCTGGAGAAAGCTGACATCCTGGAGATGACAGTTTGTTACCTGAGACGACAGCAACAGAACCAGGAAGACATTTCCTCCACCTGCTCAGCTCCTGTTAATCAAGGTTATTCCAGGTGTGCCCAAGAGATTGTTTATTTCTTGTCCAAAGATGAGGTGAAGACAGTGTCCCAGAGAAGACTGCTGAGCCACTTCCAGAGCCTGCAGCCATCCTCTGATAAGAACAGGATGGAGAGTGACCTGCCTCAGCTGAACTCACCAGACCAGAAGAGCATCAACAAAGATAAGATTCCATTCCACAGCGCCCCCTGGAGGCCTTGGTAAAGGCTTACAGGCAAACAGTGGACCATGTTGGTCTAACATTAATATCATAGACAGTAATGACAATAGAAAGACTTATTTTATCTCATCCATATAAGCGGGACTTTCACAAGTTATGGTTTTAATGAGACTTTTAATTTTTGCTCTAATGCACTTCTATAGTTTTTCTGAGAAAAATGTTTTATTCTATACAAACATTTTGTCGAATAAGCTGAAATCATTATATTGTTTTAGTTCTTTGATCTGTGATCAAGAATGCTTTTAAATTAATTTGTAATGATCAAGTGAACTTGATGAATACACGTTTTTATGAAATAGTGATTTATTTCCTAATGACTGTTTTATGAAGCATGTTCATATTGGTGATCATTTGTTAATGAATGGTGAATAATAGCTAACCTGATCTTCAATGAGGATATCTAACCCAAATTGGGTATTATATTATCAATATGGTTTTATGATTCTACCAGTACGTTTGTAAAGTGATATTGTCATAGTGACAGTGTATTGATTATCTTCTGTGAAGAATGTATCAGTTATATGACTTGATATTGATCACCTTGAGATACAGCATCGCTGTTCCTACATTAGGGTTATTTAGAATAACTGGTTATTATATCAGTAATCATCTCTGTGATTAGAGATTTTTGATCTGTTGTAAGATCAGACTTTGTGTCAAATGTCACATTATAATGTTGATGAGGATAATGTGTTCTGTATTATTAATATAGGAAACACTGACATCTCTCATTGTTAAACCTCTTGTTTATGTTAAACAAGTATGAAGTCTTTTAGAAAGACAGTAATTGTGGAACCTGTACTCTGATAGAGAACTATGTCTTGGAGATTTGTCCAAGTTCTGATTTTGACGTTTCATCTCCTAATTCTTTTGATTGACTTACCTCATATTCAGGTAATCAATAAATAGACAAATCATCAAATTCATGTTTTTGTATTCTAATTTGTTGTTCAATTTTGCTGACATAAAAGCGATACATGATATTGACATAATATTCAATTTTTGCAGATAAATCAAAACCCTTCCGCTGGTCCTCGGGTAGTTTACCATTATGATCAATTCTAAATAATACTCTGAGAAGTCAAGCGCTCAATTATACTTTGTTTATTCATACAGGCCTGCAGTTAACAATCGGAGAGCTCTGCTCTGCTCTGCATTCCGACTATTACAGAACTCAGATTCAGTAGCAATGTATTTACTTTGACTAACATGAGGTCACTATTTTCAGACCGTCGGGTTTAAGAAAGAAAGTTCACATTAAGCAAAAAAAAACAACTACAGAATTTACATAAAATATTCATAAATTTCTCAACTCATGGTGCTTCCTTCACTCTCTACAGAGAGAACGAATTTAATAAAAAACCCTGCAGTATGTTAATTTTTCACATGAATTTGTTAAAAGGAATTTGAAGTAAATAACTAATGACTTAAGGCCATTACACCTGAGGAACAAAGGGAATAAACCACACAAAAAAGCATATTGTTCATGAGCAAATGTTTCACAGAAAAACTATACACGGTTTTGCAATGTCCAGTTTAACTTATTTTGGATTACCTTCATAACCAAACCTGGAAACAAACCCTAAAGGGTCTTTTCCTTTGCTTTTGATAAGCTAAATTAATGACGATTATGTTTTACCTCAGACAAACTGCTAGACGCTGTGCTAATGCATTTTACCCCACTGGCTTGTGATAATGGGTGGCCTGTGCAAATATGTAGGTCAAGGAACAACCGTGGTTGGAAATAAATTATGCAACGAAAGTTTGCTGTAAAAAATACAATAGACGAGGAAATGTAAATACTTATTTGTGCTTGACAACGGTCAAGCTCACATATTGTTATCTCATATATATATATTATTACTATTACTTTTGACCACCCTATCTCCTCCCACAGTTTTTGCACTACATGGACAAAACTTTTGTAAACCTCTGCTGCTCCTACAGTTTCAGGTCCACACACACATATATCATATCAAAATGTTCAGCTATTTGCTGCCAATAAAAATGTCATAATATAAGCCGTAACATAAATAGTTATTACATTATTCCCATTTCTTCCTTCAACTCGCGCCTCCCCATAGACAGCCATTGTAAGTTTTTGAATCCAGCCTTTAGAAATGCTTTTCAAGGTCGTTATTTTCCCGTTTGTACACTGTGACAGCGCCTACAGTTGTGAAGTTATAGAGACATACTCAGGGCTCTCAAGTTTTGAACTGAGTTCAGAGTGAGATTTTTGGCGATGATCTAATCAATTACACATACATTCGTAGAAATAATTATTTAATTCAACATTTCTTAGTGCAGGTTTGTGTGTGTGCGCGCGTGCGTGCAAGAGAGAGATAATGGTTAGTGTTGTTGATTGTAGGTGTTGGTAGCAGGTTTTGAGGCCTTCAGCACTGGGTTGGTGGTTCCCATTTGAAACGCTGTGGTTCCAGCCCAGCTATTTTCACTGACATGATGGATGACAGAGTTCCATCTAGTGCCAAGCTGTTCCTGGTTTTGTTTAGTCCAACCATGGAGAAAACCCTCTCAACATCTCCATTTGAATGAGGGAGCACTAACACTAATGCAGCTATTTTAGAAAGCCTCCCAAACTGGCTCAAACCGGTCACCTTTGAAAAAGGAACCAAGAGCCTCTATTACTCAAATGCTTTGCTTTTATGATTTCAATTAATTATGTGCATGTCATGTGGTGCCAAATATTTCTTACCTTGCACTTGATTGAGGACATACTCCCCCAAAACTCCTCAACGTTAAAGGTGGTGGGATCTTGGGGTATGGGGATATCCATGAGCTGATACTCCAGGAACTCCTCACTCACCTTGTTCTGTTCCTCTGGCCCATGGAAAGGAAGTAGTTCCTGAAATCTGAAAGGAGCAGCATCTGTAAAGAACTGTTTACGGATTTGTTTTGTGACCATGATCAAAATTAAACTTAACAAAGTATTAAATAAGTTGAAATCCTGGAAAATATGAAACCCTTGCCTGTCTATAGGGCATCTTCCACCCCACACTCACACTCCTCTGCTGCACGTCAACGAACTTAGCATGCTTCATCAGGGCCTGTCGTGGAAATTAAAGGGAAGAGCACTGAGACTGTAGTTTCTTTTAATAATGAACATTTATTTATTCAAGATTCATGAACCTGGAGCCATGCACAATTCATTTACATGTCAACAATGCTCAACCATTATTAGGTTGACCTCTGCTATATATACGTCCAGTATAAACCCTCCCTCTATATATACGTCCAGTATAAACCCTCCCTCTATATAAACGTCCAGTATAAACCCTCCCTCTATATATACGTCCAGTATAAACCCTCCCTCTATATATACGTCCAGTATAAACCCTCCCTCTATATATACGTCCAGTATAAACCCTCCCTCTCACACGGTCCGTCCAAGGGGTAGTGCGTGAAGCCATGTGCAGAGCCAATGTATCCGTTTTGAACAGGTTTATTAATACACCAACGTAAAACAAACCGATAACGACATGTAACAATGCGAAGCAATGAGTGCACTGCTCGCGACCCTCTTATATCCCTTTGATATTAAGTGCAAACAGCCGTGAGACAAACGTAAACACGGAAGTGAAACATGGAAGTGCATCACCGAAATATGTCCGTGTAGCAACGCCACCACACCAATCGTGACAGTATCCCCCACTAAAAGGCTAGCTCCCCAGATAGCCGAACGGAAACACAAAACCAAGACAAGGGAGCAACAGGGAGAGAACCCGCAGTCAAACCCAAAAGGGTCAGTCCAGGACCGCAGGTCCAGCCCTGAAAAGGCCTCAGTGGCTGAGAGGCCGCCATCTAGTGCGGCAGAGAGACCGCCATCTAGTGCGGCAGAGAGTCCGCCATCTTGTGCGGCTCAGAGTCTGCCGTCGTGGGCGACGTCGTGGCGGAGGCCATCGTGGGCGCCGTCGTGGCGGCGGCCATCGGGGCGCAGTCGTGGCGGCGGCCATCGTGGGCGGTGTCGTGGCGGAGGCCATCGTGAGCGTAGTCGTGGCGGCGGCCATCGTGAGCGTAGTCGTGGCGGCGGCCATCGTGAGCGTAGTCGTGGCGGCGGCCATCGTGAGCGTAGCGGGCGGCGGCCATCGTGAGCGTAGTCGTGGCGGCGGCCATCGTGAGCGTAGTCGTGGCGGCGGCCATCGTGAGCGTAGTCGTGGCGGCGGCCATCGTGAGCGTAGTCGTGGCGGCGGCCATCGTGAGCGTAGTCGTGGCGGCGGCCATCGTGAGCGTAGTCGTGGCGGCGGCCATCGTGAGCGTAGTCGTGGCGGCGGCCATCGTGAGCGTAGTCGTGGCGGCGGCCATCGTGAGCGTAGTCGTGGCGGCGGCCATCGTGAGCGTAGTCGTGGCGGCGGCCATCGTGAGCGTAGTCGTGGCGGCGGCCATCGTGAGCGTAGTCGGCGATGCGGCAGCCATTGTGGGCGGCGATGCGGCAGCCATTGTGGGCGGCGATGCGGCAGCCATTGTGGGCGGCGATGCGGCAGCCAGTGTGGGCGGCGATGCGGCAGCCATTGTGGGCGGCGATGCGGCAGCCATTGTGGACACTGGCGTGACGGTGGCAGCCATCTTGGGCGCTGGCGGAACGACGGCAGCCATCTTGGGTGCTGGCGTGACAGCCACAGCCATCTTGAGCGCTGGCGTGACGGCGGGAGCCATCGTGGGCGCTGGCGTGACGGCAACAGCCATCTTGAGCGCCGGCGGGACGGCGGGAGCCATCGTGGACGCTGGCGTGACGGCGGCAGCCATCTTGAGCGCTGGCGTGACGGCGGGAGCCCTCGTGGGCGCTGGCGTGACGGCAACAGCCATCTTGAGCACTGGCGGGACGACGGCAGCCATCTTGAGCGCTGGCGTGACGGCAGCAGCCATCTTGGGCGCTGGCGGGACGGCAACAGCCATCTTGAGCGCTGGCGGCATGGCGGGAGCCATCGTGGACGCTGGCGTGACGGCGACAGCCATCTTGAGCGCTGGCGTGACGGCAACAGCCATCTTGAGCGCTGGCGGGACGGCAACAGCCATCTTGAGCGCTGGCGGGACGACGGTAGCCATCTTGGGCGCTGGCGGGACGGCAGGAACCATCGTGAACGCTGGCGTGACGGCGACCATCTCAGGCGCAAGCGTGGTGGCGACCATCTCAGGCGCTGGCTCCTGTAAATCCAGCCATGTCCTCCACCACGTCCTAATAACAGCCGAGGGCTGATCATCCAACCCCTCTGGGGGTTTTTCTGTCCCTGATGTCGGTGGCCGAAAAGGGTCTTCCCACTGCGGGGTTTGTGGCTGTAGCTCCAGCCATGTCCTCCACCACGTCCTAATAACAGCTGAGGGCTGTTCATCCAACCCCTCCGGGGGTTTTTCTGTCCCTGTCGTCGGCGGCAGAAAAGGGTCTTCCCACGGCGGGGGTAGTGGCTGTAGCTCCAGGGGTTTCCCTCCCCCTGTCTGCAGCCCCGGAGCAGTGGGTGGCCGTTCCTGCAGCACCAGGACCGTGGGTGCTCTCTCCGCGGTCCTCCCGGAACACCTCCTTAGCTCCCCCCCAAAAACCTTCTTGGGACGCCTTCGGGGTGCCCTCTTGCCTTCCTCCGGGAGGGACCGCGGACCCGATGTAATCGGCCCTGATAGCTGCATCGGTGGCTCATACCCGAAGTAAGCACGGAGGCGCCTATACTCCTCTTCGGGCGTCTCCGGCTTACCCCAGTCCCACTGCTCCGTGGTGCGACGGTGAGCTTCATCCTTCGGGGCGCTATAGCTTGCCCCCCCGAGGAATCCACTCACCGTCTGCTGGCTCCGCTGGCTTCTTTGTGGGCTTCGCATTCTGTCACGGTCCGTCCAAGGTGTAGTGCGTGAAGCCATGTGCAGAGCCAATGTATCCGTTTTGAACAGGTTTATTAATACACCAACGTAAAACAAACCGATAACGGCGGAAAAAAGGCTAACTGGTTTAACTGAAATAAACAGTGCGCATATCGCGACTTACATACAAAACATTCCACAAACCACAATAGCACTCAAAATACACAAACACTCACCTCTAAAATAACGTGTGACATGTAACAATGCGAAGCAATGAGTGCACTGCTCGCGACCCTCTTATATCCCTTTGATATTAAGTGCAAACAGCCGTGAGACAAACGTAAACACGGAAGTGAAACATGGAAGTGCATCACCGAAATATGTCCGTGTAGCAACGCCACCACACCAATCGTGACACCCTCTATATATACGTCCAGTATAAACCCTCCCTCTATATATACGTCTAGTATAAACCCTCCCTCTATATATACGTCCAGTATAAACCCTCCCTCTATATATACGTCCAGTATAAACCCTCCCTCTATATATACGTCCAGTATAAACCCTCCCTCTATATATACGTCCAGTATAAACCCTCCCTCTCCCGTACAGGTTGTGATGTCTTTAAAGCCCATGTTATTCCTCCTCGTACATGTTATTAACTCTGGAGTCCCTCTTATCTGGAACCCATAAAGTTTACACGGTTCAATCAAAACACATCCTGCACCTGGGAGAGGACATGAGACTTAGACTCAGTTATTTACGGCAGAACCATTCAGATTAGACAATAATACATTTGAATATAACATAATATTGAAAATTCCACCACAGTTCCTCCTTTTGAGACCATGTCTCAACAATCCATATATTTATTCAGAGCTGAAATCACCATAATATGAATATTATAAACGTTAATGCAGACAATCAATCATTTTTTTAATAATGTATGAACTTTTCAGCCCGATCTTAAGGACCAGGAGGTTAGACAACCTTATCATTCAGGTTACACATAAAAGACAATTAAGCATAAAAATGATTATACAGCTGTACTACAGTATATTTTTCAAATATAAGATGTGATTTAGATAAGATGTGATTTAGGTTGTACCTGTTTTCTATGTTAGTATGAATGAGATGAATTCAGGAACAAGGTGATTAAAGACTAAAGAAATCATTCTAACAAATTAAACTAAAATTAAGGACCAAAGAAATCATTCTACCAAATTAAACAAAAATTAAAGACTAAAGAAATCATTCTACCAAATTAAACTAAAAGTTAAAGACTAACGTAATCATTCTAGCTTGATTCGGGATAGACTCTAGGGAAACCAACGTCTGTCCCATAATCAAACTCAGAGTCAGAATCCTTCACATCAACCAAAGGCATATTCAACACTACAGACACAGCTTTGGGTCACATTTTCTTGATGCACATGACAATCATCAATATAGCTACTAGGATAACTATACCATATATGACCCAGTGAAAAATTCTGCTTCCCCAGACTCCCAGATAAGCTTCAGCCAGCTAAATGGATCCCAGCTACCACCGGTCACATGTTCACCAGTCAACCGCTGGTAGAGAATCCAAATGCTGAACAACCTCAGTAAGGTTCTGATCCCCATCCGGGATATAAGTACAACAGTGCTTCCCCACTAGTCTACACACCCCCCCTTGTTCTGCCAAAATCATGTCTAAGGCCATACGATTTTGCAGAACCATAACCCGTAAACCGTAAAGCTTTTACCTCTGGCTTTAACACCATAAACCCCTCAGTCGTGATATTAACCAGTGTTTCTAACTCATAACCTACCCTATCCATTTCATGGGCATTCTTAACAGTACCATACCATGGAGCCACCCCACGCCAGCATTTTTCCCACCCTAAGGAGCATCTGTCCTCATTCGGAACCGAGTTGGGGGAGATAGATTCACTCCTGCTCATCCGACGTCTGTGGTTATCTACAATAGGAAACATCTTTAGTGTGGTGTTCAGAGTGACAAAAACACAACAACCAGACCAGCCCTGGGGCAGGTAGACATAAGCATTATCTCCACAAACCCAATAGTGATCTGTATATGTGCCAGCGCCAGTGATGTTGGGGGCCAGAACACTCTTGCGAGCATGGATAAGTACCGTATAGGGAGTCAACTCAATGAAGTCCATCACTAAGTGCTCAAACGGCGAGAAATGTACATTCTCCGAAAAAAAGCCACTTATCAGGTAATCGTTAATCGATCGATAAAGTCAATCGATTAATGAATTAATCGATAATTTGCATCCCTAGTTGGAAGAATAGAAACCATTTGTAGAATGGGGGAGACAGAAGACGTGGCAGCAGCCTTAGCAGCCATGTCCGCTACAGCGTTACCTTTAGAGATAGGATCAGAGGCGTTAGTGTGAGCCTGACATTTACACACAGAAATAGACTCCGGTAGTAGAATAGCATCCAGTAGATTTGCAACTAACCTTGAGTGACAGATTGAGTGAATGATTGATTGTCTTACCAGATGAAGTCAGGAAACCCCGCTGGCGCCACAGAGTACCAAAGTCACGCACTACCCCAAAAGCGTACCTGCTGTCAGTGTAGATGTTTACAGACTGATTTTCAGCTAGTATACAAGCTCTAGTGAGTGCAAACAATTCTGCTGCTTGCGCAGACAGGTGTGGTGGTAATTTAGCACTTTCAACAACCTCTAATGCTGAAGTGACGGCATATGCTACCAAGGGCTCTCCTGTGGGAGAACGCTGGGCAGAGCCATCTATGAAAAACTCCAGGTCAACATTTTCAATAGGTGTGTCTGAGAGGTCGGGTCGTGGCTTGCTGACCTCTTCCACTATGGCTGCACAGTTGTGAGGGTCACCATCATCCTCTGTAGGCAAAAGAGGAGCAGGGTTAAGAAAGGTGCATCTCTTCAGTGTAACATGAGACATTGTCAGAAGAATGTTTTGATAGTGCAGTAACCTAGCAGGGTGCAAATGTGCTGTCTTAGCTTGTGATATGAGTGAATGAACAGCATGTGGAACATGAACAGTGAGAGGGCACATGGCAACAATGTCTACACAAGCTAGCACTGCCTCACTAGCAGCAGCTACTGCTCTTAGGCAGCAGACTAGAGACCGAAAGACCACATCCAACCGCTTGGAATAGTATGCCACTGGCCGCTGCTTCCCACCATGGTCCTGTGTTAAAACAGAAGACATGAACCCATTTTTTTTCACAGACAAAAAGATTAAACTGTTTCGCATGATCCGGTAAACATAAACATGGAGAAGTAGACAGAGAATGTTTTAGACGGTCAAGAGAATACAGGCCATCAGTGGTCCAAACTATTTTTTCCTTCATGGCCATCTTGTGGCCATAAATGAGATCAGAAAGAGGCTGTGTAATTTCAGCAAAATCTGGAAGCCAGGCTCTGCAGTAGCCGGCCATACCCAAAAAGCTCATCATTTGGGTTTGTGTGATTGGTTTAGGAACTTAGAATACCGCCTTAATGCGATCTTGCCCCAGAGTCCTCCCATTAGGTGTGATGTCATGACCCAGATACCTGATAACTGATTGGCTCACAAGCTGCAACTTTGTTTTTGAAACTTTGTGACCATTCTCAGCTAGAAAAATCAACAACGCCCTGGTATCAGTCTCACAGCCTTGTTTAGTTTCTGAGCACAGGAGAAAGTCATCAACATACTGTATCAGTTTACTCCCAGCCGGGGGCACAAATCCCTCTAAATTTTGAGCAAGTGCTTCTGAGAAAAAAGACAGAGACTCTGTGTACCCCTGAGGAAGGACCGTCCAGGTCCATTGCTTTCCCCGAAACGTAAGCACAAACCAGTATTGGATTCCTTTCACAACAGGAATACTGAAAAACGCATTTGCCAAATCAATCACAGAAAACCAATTTGCTGTTGATGGCACATTAGATAAAACAGTAACAGGATTGGGGACGAGAGGGAAACGAGCATGTATTGCATCATTAACAGGTCTAAAATCCTGCACATATCAGCAATCGCTTTACGGATAGGAAGAATTGCTGTGTAACACGGAGAACCAGGAAATGGTATTATGTAGGGATGCAAATTATCGATTAATTCATTAATCATTAGTTGATTGACTTTATCGATCGATTAACGATTAACTGATAAGCGGCATTTTTCCGGAGAACGTAAACTTCTCACGGTATCAATAGTGTCTTTAACATAGGGCTGGACGATATGGCCAAATTCTATATCACGATATATTTCTTAATTTCGGTCGATACGTTATAATTCCGATATCGATATGAACAATAAAAAATGCCAAGAACAACCACAACAGATGTCTGTGCCTACAATCTTCTGAAAAATGAATTTGCCAAGTCTATGAAACCTCCTCCTATAAAACTACATAATATTTTAGAAATGAAACAGTACAAATACATTAACTTTTTATTTTAATTTAACCTTTATACAAACAAGAAAAGTCAAATAAACATAAGAATCTCAGACTGACCTTATTAATATATTTAACTTTAAACGTAACTTTTGGCGCTCTGCATGCATCTTGCGGAAGAACATTGTAGCCGGAACTTCTTCTCTCCGTTTATGTCTATGACGAATCACGCAGGTACTGGGCTACGCCGCAGCGGAGCCGAAATAGTTTAAAATAGTCAGAATATAATATTATAGGTGTACCATAGTGATTCAGGATAAAACAAAAACACGGTTTGGATATTGGATTCATGATGTACTGGCTCATTATATAAATTTTGCTAATTTTTAACTAAAAAAAAGGTACTGCAGCTTTAACATAGCACACTGCTAGTCGGCTCAACTCTCCCGCATGCTTGGTTTCTTTTTTGACGCCTCAAGTTAGTGTCGGGTCTCTCGCCGCCCGCGAGAATCTCGTGTCACGTTCAATTACGCCTACGTCCTGTGGAAAAAGGTCTTTGATTGCAATGTTCAATTAACCGACAATTCATTTAATCGAGTAAATTCTTATCGACAATTAATCGATAGTCGCTTAACCGTTTACATCCCTAGTATTATGGCACCCCTCCCTGCTAAGGAATCATAGCTTCCTTAGCTCTACTAGGCCTGAATGTGGATTTAGGAGTAACTACGAGAGGTTGAACACCTTTCATCTGCCCAATGTCAAACAGGGCAGAATCAACAACAACAACAGGCAATGACACCATTTGAAACTGAGACACAGCTCTGTCAACACCCTGTACTCCTCTCTGCACCTGCACAGATAAATAGAATGGAACACATGTCGTGGAAATTTTAGACTTTAATCGCTGAATTTGAACTTAAAGTAAGACGCACGAGAGTATGTTACAGTTGACAATTTTAACTTGTTTAATTGCAAGTAAGAAACCATTTCTCAAATACAGGTTTAAGCTTTTGCATTGATCAGATCAATCCCTATAGCAAGCTTGAAGAATGGGTTTGAGGAAAGCCTTCATCAGACAACAGGACAATAACCTGTGCTGGATCAGACTGACCTAATGAGAAGAACTTCTGCAGGGGTATTTAAAGGAATGAAGTTACGCACACTCATTGACACACCAACCTAAACAATACTCAATGGAGAACAGATCAGGCCGTCAGATAATCTCAACAAACTATACAGTATAATATGGGTGATGTATGGAGCTGTCATAAAACCCGAGGTTCACTCCCCAGTCAAG
Organism: Dallia pectoralis; assembly: GCA_029465975.1. Taxonomy (NCBI): domain Eukaryota; kingdom Metazoa; phylum Chordata; class Actinopteri; order Esociformes; family Umbridae; genus Dallia; species Dallia pectoralis. The sequence goes on from CM055744.1 coordinate 2,781,612, forward strand.
TAAAGGGGAGGCCTGGTACATATCCATTTATGGTGAGACACATGTAAACCCATACATTTGCTTTGACAGTCCATCACAAGTAAGGTAATCAAGACATCTATTTCTAGCATTGGGCCCCTCTTAAGACATACAGATGTCATCCCTGTTCACCCCAGTATAGCTAGAAGGTTTCTGAGCATCCCTTTCTTTGTGCCTCTTGGCCTAAATAACATCTATGAGACTTACATGTATTAAGCTTCTTGAATGATCATAAAATTCCATAACACACACCACACACACCATGTGGGGAAAAATCTAGAACCATCTTTCATGGCAATCCAATCATTAACATCTAATACAGTTTTTAACCAGGGCCCAGCATCCCCCCAGCAAACCTTGTCTGTATTAGCAATTGAATTGTGAGGTATGCTATAAGAGAAGTCAAATCGTTTCGGCTGTTTGCAAGTCAGTTGAACTGCTAACGCACAATGTTCTAATCCTATATACATATTTCTGCATATTATAGCCTCAGAACCCACTTTGACCCCCCAATGCTTCTCATAAGCCAAATCTCTAACAAATGGGGAACATTTCAACATACAATGTAACTCTACCCTTGTTTTCCCAGTGAGAACGTACAATGGAAAATATTTCATCAATGCGTTTAGAGTTTACATCTGATTTTAAATTCCATGCATAATGCCAATCTGGACCTGTATGAATGTCAGACAGCATCATTATTTGATAGTTTTCTTGTGGTTGTGTAATTTTATTACCATCTAATCCACAAGCAACTTTCATGCCCAATTTGCACATGAGGTCCCCACCAGCCAAATTACAAGGACAACATGAGGAAAAAACGAATTGGTGCTGACATCTTGTACCTTCGACAGATAACGGCATAGTTAATGCCTCTGTCATTTCCAAACCAGAAGCACCTACAGTGCATACGGTTTCATTTGACATGGGAAATTTTAACATAGGGTCGTGCATGATAACAGATAATTCAGCACCTGTGTCTACTAGGAAACTTAAAGGCTTACCGTCAATCAGAAGGGTTACAAAAGGACTACCTTTGGTCTTGGTAATCTTCTTGAGAAACAAATCGTGTGCGACCATGTCAACTGTCTCCGCTGTACTTCATTCTTCCTCAGGTTTGGTGTGTGTGACTCTGCGTGACGGTCCCGTCTGCCATCCACCACCCCGCGGCTCAGGGCACTCTCTACAAAAGTGACCCTTTTTACCGCAGCTATAACATGACCAGCCTGTTGTCCGGTCCCCGCCACGCTTCCGTCCGCCCCCCTCGGGCGGGTCCTCCGTTTCGAAATTGTTCTCTTCTCCCAAACCCATCCACTCCACCTCCTCTTGCACCACTCCGACCTTGTCCTTCGTAATACATGAGCTGGGCAGCCTGTTGTCTTGAGTTTCCCTTTTTTTCATATAGAGTCTCTTTTTCTTGTCTTTCGGTATCAACCTTCTGCTGCTGCCTTTCCACATGCTTGCAATGGTCCATTACAGTCTGTAGGGAGGCTGACTCCTATCCCACACAACTGTCTCGCTCAAAGCAGAGTTCAGTCCCAGGACCAGTGCAGCCTTCAGTTGGCTGTGGTAGTTTTCAGAGTTCTCAGTTTGGCTAATACCACTGAATTTCTTGAAACACCTCTCCAGCCTGTCCATGAAGTCATCCACAGATTCTTCAGGACCCAGCACAAGTGCACACACTTGTAAATGGCAGGCCAGTCAGTTAAGGTTGGGTAGGCTGTTGTGACTTTCTCCAGAAGAACTTTGAGTTGCTTCTGGTATGCACCCTCCTCTGACCAGAGGAGTTCTTCATTGAATCCCTCTCGGATGTCTGCCCAGCGCAGTCTCATCTTGGGCGCGCGTGATGTATGCAATTTCTGCCCCTGACGGCTTGTAGAGACGCACCAATTTTTCCATTTGGTACCTGAACTCAACAGAGTCCTTGATTGGATCTGCCAGCTCTTCAGAAATGTCTTTCAGTTCATCCTGAATATATATGTTCTGTAATTGTATTGTCATGTTGTGCAATTGATCTTCATAAATAATACGGCAAACAGAATTAAATCGTGCATAAAACTGATATTCTTGTCGATATCTCCGTCTGACGGATAGATGGAGATATATAGATGGATATAGGTGGGGAGATGGATATATAGCTGAAATGCATATATAGATAGATGGAAATACATATATGGGGATATGGATATATATAAATATATAGATAGTCTTTATTGTCCACTGGGGAAAGTATATTTCATAAAATAGATGTCGTTATCAGCTACATAATATATAATCTCATAATTACATAAGTTTCACTGCGGGTGAACAGGCAAACCAAAGCGCAATTTGCATCAATGTCTGATTCCCAAATGTAATCGGTGCAGCGCGAGTGATAATGAAAATGCTGTCATATATCGAAAACATTTTCAGTCGATCAATGTCCTAATAATTTGTGTCACATTATCAGCAACATTGTGCCAATAAATCGGCATTTTGGCAAACAACATGTTCTCCTATTTTCCACCTCTCCAACAGGAAACTTCACATTAAGTAACGTTACTTTTCCGGTTTTCCTCCGAGTTTGTCATGGCGTTTCAATCTATAAATATTAATTCAGGGCGTTTCTTTGACTATTTATGGGCGTGACATGACTCCTCCACTCCCGGTTGTGCATGGCGGTTAGGATAGCCCACCAGAGGAGCCATGGAAAGCTCAGTCTGGATCACCTGAGCGTCCGGATCTGGTAGTCATGGGAGCTGGTTGGGAGGCTTGTTCAGGAGAAACAATGCAGGTGGGGTGGTGAAAAGGAGTGGAGGTCGATGGGGGGTCGAATCCTGTAGGCGAAATTTCGAGGTCTTCCAGCTTTGAGTAGAGAGGCGGCTGGGCTGGCGCCGCGGACACAGACAAAGGCTGCGGGGTCAGCGCTGGTACTGAAGCTGCAGGGATAGGAGTAGAGTAAGGAAGTGGAATGTCACGTTCATCATCCTCTCTATTCCTATTCTTCAGTTTCTCCTCACTCTCTGTCACACTCCCCTTTACTATTATCTTTCTACCCACTCTCTGCCCTCCTGTCTGCCTCTCTTTCCGATTTTCTATAGTCACCCCACTTTACGTTCTCTCTGTTTTTACCCTTATCATACCGGTGAAGGATATCCTCCTACATTCAGTTAGCCTAGCTTCGCTGAATGTTCCTTTTAATGGGAAATCAGATACTTTGTGCCACAATACCACCTGTTCTGAAACTCCCGTGCCCCACGCATCCACCATATCCTTCACCGGTCCAATCAGTGGATCCGGCAAACAGGTGCCTGCCAGTGGCTTACTGTTGATCGTCCCCATGTCCTTCGTTACTTGTACTCAAAAACAGAGGACAAAACACACACAAAAAGGAATTATTTCACAAAGAGATCTCGTATATATTTCTTATATTTATCTATAGGCCTATATCCAATTATTTCTCCAGATGTACCCATACAGGATAATCCCAGCTGTACCCACACGGGATAATTTGGCAGTACCCACACGGGATAATCTTATTTATATCTATTTCCAGTATACTCATTTATTCGAAAGGTTTTTAGAACCTTTCCAGGTCCTTGGAACTTGGCCAAGAAGTCTTTCTCTAGAACCTCTAGGTCTTTTTGAGCTCACAGGTATTCCAAACCTGGCCTGTAAGTCTTTAGAACTTCCAGGTCTTTACTCGAGTCCTATCCAAAAGAAACTCCAGTCTCACCCTTTTTGTTTTGTTCGGGATGGTGTATCCCTCCACTGACGCTCCCAGTCAGGTTTGAGGTGGGTCCCTTCTGCTCCGGCTTAGACAGAGGGTGAGCTCCCAGAACCACACTGTTGTGGTCCCTGTGGCCAGTTAACCTCAGAGTCCTGGGGAACGATCAGTGATTGGAGTTAGCCATCCCATGCTCATCGCCAAATTCTGTCGTGGAAATGAAAGGGATGAGTACAGAGACTGTAGTTTCTATTAATAATGAAAATGTATTTATTCAAGATTCATGAACCTGGAGCCATGCACAATTCATTTACATGTCAACAATGCTCAACCATTATTAGGTTGACCTCTGCTATATATACGTCCAGTATAAACCCTCCCTCTCCTTGCCTTTAAAGCCCATGTTATTCTATCCTCCACGTACATGTTATTAACTCTGGAGTCCCTCTTATCAGGAACCCATAAAGTCTACATGGCTCAATCAAAACACATCCTGCACCTGGGAGAGGAAATGAGACTTCCCATGGGAACTGAACAGTTATTTACAGCAGAACCATTCAGATGGAGTTTGTTGATTCCGTACTCTACAGCCCTGACCAGAAACGCCAGTGCTGCCTGCTGGGATACCTGCACCTCTTGAGGTGTGATGTCTCCAGCCTCAATGAGCCTGTTGAGGGTAGCTCTGGTGGTGAAGCCGACATTTAGTTTTTCTCCTACCAGACAAAGAACAGAAAGAAATGAAGCAAATTAAGTCCAGGTTGTTTAAATATCCCCCAAATCAAATCACTTTAATTCGACAAATGCATCAGGTAGACACACAGGAATTTCACATAGCAATCATCACTTTGAAATAGACAAATACAACTGCTTGGTCTGAACTACTTTGTATTACTTTTAAAATAAAACTATAGAGTTCCGGGGGATGATGTTGTTACGGGACCTGAAACCGGGGCACCGCCATTTTGGCAGCATTCGGCAGATTCCTAAAGATGCAGAGAGACGAGCTAAGTGGATCAGCGCTACTAAAAGAGCCAGGAGCAAGCAAAACAAGACTGAAAGATGGTACCCCCCAGCCGTATATAACACCCAATGAGCTAAAACCATTAAAGGAATGGATTAAAGGAAAATAAATGTCCTTGTATTTTTTTAAATAAATTGTATTTATAAAGTAAAGGCATAGAACCAGTTTAGTGCATTGACAATATTTTATATAATTAGTTTATTAATTAAATTAATAAAAAGACAAAAATACCGATATGTTTGGTAATTGTACCTGACACCTGAACCACAGAGGGAATGATTAACCTATACATGAAATTAAAAATGTTAGCTAACTTGGTTGAGTACATCAAAGAAACAAACTAGCTACAGATAGCCAGACGCACCGCAGTTGCTAGCCAAGCTAACGTAAACAAACAACCCGGACCTCTACTAGCCATGCTAACGTTACACTACCTATTAAACTGGGACACTTACCGTTCCAGTAATGCAGCATTTTTTTTGCTTGAAGATTCCACAGCTGGATGTTCGTTACAAAGCCAGACTGAGTCCACTTGTAACCCTCCAGGCTTTTGTAGGCTTTCAGAGTCACCCGAGTAGGAAGATGGGAAGTTTATCAGGTACTTTTATATCCGGATACTGCAGATCTGGGACGTCTTCTTCAGCGGAGATACTTGTGAAAAGCACCCCAGGGGCATTGTATGGGTCGGTAATATTTAACCTATTTTTTATATAAAGCTCAATGTCATGCGAATTAAAGTGAGATGAGTACTCCGATGGCTTGAAAGCTTCGGCGCTTTTACTGCCAAAATGGCGGCCCGAACACAGGTAGTCACGTGGGGTCCGGAACTCTATTGGTGCAATTTGACTAAGTGCAATTTAGAAGAACTCTTAGTGGTGAAATAAGAAGATTAAAGCTTTGTGAATAATGTTTCCTGAACTAATACTAAACAAGTTTCAGAATAGCTGCAGAAATTAGCTTGGATTCAACCGGCTAGCTAGGCTAGTTCACGTGCTGAGGTCAAACTGTTAGCTTATACTAGCTGTCTGGACACATATATTCCTCAGCAATGATGAGATGACTTACTGTACTCATAGGATATGGTCTTCTCCAAACATGTCAAACTTCGGTCAGATGTGAGTCAATGTGACTGCATGCTGTCCTCTTCTGTAGCTACTCAGCGAGAATCTGAATCAATATGACTCAGATGCTAGCATCTGAATCAATGTGACTGCATGCTGTCCTCTTCTGTAGCTAACTCAGCGAGAATCTGAATCAATATGACTACTGTCCTCTTCTGTAGCTACCTCAGCTAGCATCTGAATCTGAGACCGAGTGTCGTCGGAATACCAAAATCTTACCCGGATACGGTAATGCTATTTTCTGATTGGCTGTTCGGTAGCTATATGTTTTTATTTGATTGGCTGGTGCGAGGCAGGTCCTTCTGGACTGTATGGGAAACTCAATTCAGTCATCTACTTGTTAAGCTGTTTAAAAAATAACGGCGCAACTTGGTGCGCGATTCCTGGAACTGTCTCTGCGTAAAAAGGTGTGGCGTGTGAACGTGTTGAAATGCGTGAGACTTGATAGCCCTGCGATAATAACAATCCTTTGACAGGTTTGCAGGTACTAGCTAGCATTGCTTCCTCCACAACTACAGCATCGTCTCCATTCAAGACAAATGAATGTCCGATAACTAGCAAGCAGACAATTCAGTAGTTGTCTTCCAGTTCCAGGACAAAGGCTCGTTAACGTTAGAAATACTATACATTTTCAACAACAATATACATGAGTGTAATATTATTCGATTTTCTCACTTGTTCTTTACTCAATGTCAACGTATACCTTACAGAATAGCAATATAACATGTTTCCTAACATTGGTGGGGAACCGTCCCACCATAAATTTACGCCAATGAATGTTGTTATGTTTTTCCAGGATACTTTCCCTTAATGTCAAATATAATTTACACAGGTTGTTGTTACGGTGTTTTTTCAAACATTAAAATATTACATGTCCAGTTATCCGAAAGTTTCAGGAATATTTCGTGAAATGTTGCAATAAAAATGCATATAACTTACTTCTTTGCATGTTGATGCCCAAGGAAGAAATGTATTGGTTTAAATGGAACATTATTAATATAATGCAATTGCAATCGTGACACAAAGAGTATGTGAAGAAAAATCAACATAAGCAATGTTTGAATTAAGTATTTTTTTGCTTGTACTCTTTAATAGCCTCTGTGTTTTGTCACCAACATGGCATGGACATTTTTGTGGAATTATTATTGAGCACATAGAAGGATCTCTTGGTGAACCACTGTTCATATAATTGGTTTGTGTTTACCTGAGGTATGAACTCATTGTTAATTGTACTTAGATTTTCCTGCAACACAACTAGTCTTTGTCATATATCTGCTGTTTGTGTCCTGTTTGATGCTTGGATGACATGAGACATTGGACCAAGCCTCAGGAAAGAAGGGCAGCTGTGTGGCAACACAATAGCCATGTAGACCAGCATTACATTGGGAACAAGGTACCATATAGGACTCACGTCCTTATAGGACTTTTTGGTCCTCACGATGCTTTCTCCGTTATGATGTCATGATATGACTAACATTCTAAACCAACGATAACTCCCCAGAATCAGATGGTTCTAGTGGATTATTACATCATCCATGAGCTGGAGTATAAAATGCTAAACAGTTGTCCTGTCTATCATTATCAGGCAGACAGAACAGGAGACAAGCTGACCAGAAGGAGACAGCCTTGTCCAATACGTCCCTTTGCATAAGGCTGCGAAAGAACAACAGGGTAGGTGTGCTCCACAACATAGATTCCCCAACGGCCATCATGATGAGGTAGGTGACATGGGGTAAGGAGAAGGAGGAAGAGTGAGGGAGAAAGAGGAGGGAGGAGGAGAGTGGAGAGGAGGAGGGATACAGGAGAGAGTGGGCAGAGGAGAAGAGAAGGGAGGAGAGGACATAATCTGTCTCCACAATCCTATGTGGCCTCTCCTCATCTTGCCCACTCTCTTCCATTTCCTTCCCCCTCACCTCTTTATGGGGATAATGGTACCAACAGGAGCTTGAGTGAGATGGCTGAGATTGATGGAGGAGGAGGTGGGCGGTGGAGCCATCTCCCTCCAGCTCCAGTTGGTAGTATTATCCCCATTATCTGTCTCTATGGCTGGGATTGAGGGAGGATGAGTGGGAGGGAGAGCAGAGAAGAGGAGGAGCTGGTGAGGCTGGGCTGGGCCTTTTCCATTTCTCTTGTGCTGTGCTGTTACTGTGTGCTATTACCATATACCTTGTCCTGTGCTGTTACTTTGTGCCATGCTATCACCATTTAACTTGTGCTGTGCTGTTACTGTGGGGTATTACCATATACCTTGTCCTGTGCTGTTACTGTGTACCATGCTATTACCAGTTAACTTGTGCTGTTACTGTGTCCTAATACCATAAACCTTGTCCTGTGCTGTTACTTTGTGCCATGCTATTACCAGTCAACATGTGCTGTGCTGTTACTGTGTGCTATTATCATATACCTTGTCCTGTGCTGTTATTTTGTGCCATGCTATTACCAGTTAACTTGTGCTGTGCTGTTACTGTGTGCTAATACCATGTACCTTGTCCTGTACTGTTACTTTGTGCCATGCTATTATCTGTTAACTTGTGCTATTCTGTTACTGTAGGCTATTACCATATACCTTGTCCTGTGCTGTTACTTTGTGCTATTACCATATACCTTGTCCTGTGCTGTTACTTTGTGCCATGATATCTACCAGTTAACTTGTGCTGTTCTGTTACTGTATTGTGCTATTACCACATACCTTGTCATGTGCAGTTACTTTGTGCCAATGCTATTACCAGTTAACTTGTGCTGTGCTGGTTACTTTGTGCTATTACCATATACCTTGTCCTGTACTGTTACTTTGTGCCATGCTATTACCAGTTAACTTGTGCTGTGCTGTTACTGTTTGCTATCACCATATACATTGTGCTGTGCTGTTACTTTGTGCCATGCTATCACCAGTTAACTTGTGCTGTTACTGTGTGCTATTACCATTTAACATTTTATTTGTGCTGTTACAGTGTGCTTTTACCATATACCTTGTCCTGTGCTGTTACTTTTTGCCATGATATGTACCAGTTAACTTGTGCTGTTCTGTTACTGTGTGCTATTACCACATACCTTGTCATGTGCAGTTACTTTGTGCCAATGCTATTACCAGTTAACTTGTGCTGTGCTGTTACTGTATGCTATTACCAGTTAACTTGTGCTGTGCGGTTACTTTGCTGCTATTACCATATACCTTGTCCTGTACTGTTACTTTGTGCCATGCTATTACCAGTTAACTTGTGCTGTGCTGTTACTGTTTGCTATCACCATATACCTTGTGCTGTGCTGTTACTTTGTGCCATGCTATTACCATTTAACTTGTGCTGTTACTGTGTGCTATTACCATATACCTTGTCCTGTGCTGTTACTTTGTGCCATGCTATTACTAGGTAACTTGTGCTGTGCTGTTACTGTGTCCTATTACCATATACCTTGTCCTGTGCTGTTACTTTGTGCCATGCTATTACCTTTTAACATTTTACCTGTGCTGATACTGTGGGCTATTACCATATACCTTGTCCTGTGCTGTAACTGTGTGCTATTAACATTTAACTTGTGCTGTTACTGTGTGCTATTACCATATACCTTGTCCTGTGCTGTTACTTTGTGCCATGCTATAACCATTTAACATTTTACCTGTGCTGTTACTGTGTGCTATTATCATATACCTTGTCCTGTGCTGTTACTTTGTGCCATGCTATTACCAGTTAACTTGTGCTGTGCGGTTACTGTGTGCTAATACCATATACCTTGTCCTGTTCTGTTCCTTTGTGCCATGCTATCACCAGTTAACTTGTGCTGTTACTGTGTGCTAATACCATGTACCTTGTCCTGTACTGTTACTTTGTGCCATGATATCTACCAGTTAACTTGTGCTGTTCTGTTACTGTGTGCTATTACCACATACCTTGTCATGTGCAGTTACTTTGTGCCAATGCTATTACCAGTTAACTTGTGCTGTGCTGTTACTGTATGCTATTACCAGTTAACTTGTGCTGTGCGGTTACTGTGGTCTATTACCAACTACCTTATCTTGTGCTGTTACTTTGTGCCATGCTATTACTAGTTAACTTGTGCTGTGCTCTTACTGTGTGCTGTTACCATATACCTTGTCCTGTGCTGTTACTTTGTGCCATGCTATAACCATTTAACATTTTACCTGTGCTGTTACTGTGGGCTATTACCATATACCTTGTCCTGTGCTGTTACTTTGTGCCATGCTATTACCAGTTAACTTGTGCTGTTCTGTTACTGTGTGCTATTACCACATACCTTGTCCTGTGCTGTTACTTTGTACCATGCTATTACCAGTTAACTTGTGCTGTTACTGTGTCCTAATACCATATACCTTGTCCTGTGCTGTTACTTTGTGCCATGCTATTACCATTTAACTTGTGCTGTTACTTTGTGCCATGTGTTACTGTGTGCTGTTACTTTGGTATTACCATATACCGTGTCCTGTGCTGTTGCTATTACCAGTTAACTTTGTGCCATGCTATTTGTGCCATGCCAGTTAACTTGTGCTGTTCTGTTACTGTGTGCTATTACCATATATATTGTCCTGTGCTGTTACTTTGTGCCATGATATTACCATTAAACTTGTGCTGTTCTGTTACTGTGTGCTATTACCACATACCTTGTCATGTGCAGTTACTTTGTGCCATGCTATTACCAGTTAACTTGTGCTGTTCTGTTACTGTGTGCTATTACCATATACCTTGTCATGTGCAGTTACTTTGTGCCATCCTATTACCAGTTAACTTGTGCTGTGCGGTTACTGTGTGCTATTACCATATACCTTGTCCTGTGCTGTTACTTTGTGCCATGCTATTACCAGTTAACTTGTGCTGGGCTGTTACTGTGTGCTATTACCATATACCTTGTCCTGTGCTGTTACTTTGTGCCATGCTATTACCATTTAACTTGTGCTGTGCTGTTACTGTTGGGTATTACCATATACCTTGTGCTGCGCTGTTACTTTGTGTCATGCCTTACCATTTATCCTGTGCTGTTTCTGTGTGCTATTACCATTTAACACTTAACTTGTGCTGTTACTGTGTCCTAATACCATATACCTTGTCCTGTGCTGTTACTTTGTGCCATGCTATTACCAGTCAACTTGTGCTGTGCTGTTACTTTGTGCTATGACCATGAACCTTGTCCTGTGCTGTTACTTTGTGCCATGCTGTTTCCAGTTAACTTGTGCTGTGCTGTTACTGTGGGCTATTACCATATACCTTGTCGTGTGCTGTTACTTTGTCAGATAAAGTCAGTTTCACCAGCCAAGCACAAGTAAGTTTCTCCAGCCCAAGTCAGTTTCACCAGGCCCTAGCTGGTTTATTCAGAACTGCCAGAGTCAGTTTCACCAGCCCAGCCCAAATCAGTTTTACCAGTTCAGCCCTGGTCAGTTTCAACAGCCCAGCCCAAGTCAGGTTCACCAGGCCAGCCAAATTCACCAGCCCAGCCCAGGTCAATTTCACCAGCCCAAGTCAGTTTCACCAGCCCGACCTAGTCAGTTTCACCAGCCCAGCCCTAGTCAGGTTCACCAGCCCAGCCCAGATTCTCCAGCCCTGCCCAGGTCTGTTTCAACAGGCCAGCCAAATTCACCAGCCTAGCCCAGGTCAGGTTTTCACCAGCCCAGCCCAAGTCAATTTCACCAGAGTTTCACCAGCCCAGCCCTAGTCAGTTTTACCAGGCCAGCCAAATTCACCAGCCCAGCCCAGAGCTAGTACTGTGTGCTATTACCATTTACATTGTGCTATGCTTTCACAGGGTGCCATTTTTAATAACATTGTGCTGTGCTAATGACAGTCAGTTTCACCAGCCCAGCCCTAGTCAGTTTCACCAGGACAGCCCAAGTCAGTTTCACCAGGCCAGCCCTAGTCAGTTTCACCATGCCAGCCCTAGTCAGTTTCACCAGCCCAGCCCTAGTCAGTTTCACCAGCCCAGCCCTAGTCAGTTTCACCAGCCCAGCCCTAGTCAGCACCAGCCCAGCCCTAGTCAGTTTCACCAGCCCAGCCCTAGTCAGTTTCACCAGCCCAGCCCTAGTCAGTTTCTCCAGCCCAGCCCTAGTCAGTTTCACCAGCCCAGACCTAGTCAATTTTACCAGCACAGCCCAAGTCTGTTTCACCAGCCCAAGTCAGTTTCACCAGCTCAGCCCAAGTCAGTTTCACCAGCCCAAGTCAGTTTCACCAGCCCAGCCCAAGTCAGTTTCACCAGCCCAGCCCAAGTCAGTTTCACCAGCCCAGCCAAATTCACCGGCCCAGCCCAGATCAATTTCACCAGCCTGAGTCAGTTTCACAAGCCCAGCCCTAGTCAGTTTTAACCAGCCCAGCCCAAATATACCAGCCCAGCCCAAGTCAGTTTAACCAGGCCAGCCCAGATCAATTTCTCCAGCCCAGCTGAAATTTACCAACCCATGTCAGGTCAGGTCAGTTTTAGCAGCCCAGGCCAGGTCAGTTTCACCAGCCCCGCTCAAGTCAGTTTCACAAGCCCAGCTCAAGTCAGTTTCACCAGGCCAGCGCAAGTCAGTTTCATCAGCCCAGCCAAAATTCACCAGCCCAGGTCAAGTCAGTTTAGCAGCCTAGCCAGGTCAGTTTCACCAGCTAAGCACAAGTCTGTTTCACCAGCCCAGCCCTAGTTTCACAAGCCTGGCCCAAGTCTGTTTCACCTACCCATCCCTGCTGTGCAAGTACTGTGTGCTATTACTATTTACCTTGTGCTGTGCTGTTACCATGTGCTATTACAATTTACATTGTGCTGTACATTCAAAGGGTGCCATTTCTAATAACTGTGTGCTATTACCATTTATCTTGTGCCATGCTTTTATTGTGTGCAATTACATTTTAGTACAACGTGGGTGGGCTGGTGAACTTGGGCTGGGCTGGGGAACTTGGGCTGGGCTGATGAACTTGGGCTGGGCTGGTGAACATGGGCTGGGCTGGAACATGGGCTGGGCTGGTGAAACATGGGCTGGGCTGGTGAAACTGACTTGGGCTGGGCTGGTGAACTTGGGTTGGGCTGGTGAAACTTGGGCTGGGCTGGTGAACTTGGGCTGGGCTGGTGAACTTGGGCTGGGCTGGTGACTTGGGCTGGGAACTGGGTGGGCTGGTGAACTGACTTGGGCTGGGCTGGTGAAACTGACTTGGGCTGGGCTGGTGAACTTGGGCTGGGCTGGGAACATGGGCTGGGCTGGTGAAACTGACTTGGGCTGGGCTGGCTGGGCTTGGGCTGAAACTTGGGTTGGGCTGGTGAAACTGACTTGGGCTGGGCTGGTGAACTTGGGTTGGGCTGGGCTGGGCTGGGCTGGTGAAACTGACTTGGGCTGGGCTGGGTGGGCTGGGAACTGGGCTGGTGAACTTGACTTGGGCTGGGCTGGTGAACTTGGGCTGGGCTGGTGAACTTGGGTTGGGCTGGGCTGGTGAACTTGGGGCTGGGCTGGTGAAACTGACTTGGGCTGGGCTGGGCTGGGGCTGGTGAACACTGGGCTGGGCTGGTGAAACTGACTTGGGCTTGGGCTGGTGAACTTGGGCTGGGCTGGTGAACTTGGGCTGGGCTGGTGAAACTGGGCTGGGCTGGGCTGAACTGAACTGGGCTGGGCTGGAACTGGCTGGGCTGGGCTGGGCTGGGCTGGTGAACTGGGCTTGGGCTGGGCTGGTGAACTTGGGGCTGGTGGACATGGGCTGGGCTGGTGAAACTGACTTGGGCTGGGCTGGTGAACTGGGTTGGGCTGGTGAAACTGACTTGGGCTGGGCTGGTGAACTTGGGTGGGCTGGTGAAACTTGGGTTGGGCTGGGCTGGGCTGAACTTGGGTTGGGCTGGGCTGGCTGGGGCTGGTGAAACTGACTTGGGCTGGGCTGGTGAACTTGGGCTGGGCTGGTGAACTTGGGCTGGGCTGGTGAACATGGGCTGGGCTGGTGAACTTGGGCTGGGCTGGTGAAACTTGGGCTGGGCTGGTGAACTTGGGCTGGGCTGGTGAACTTGACTTGGGCTGGGGCACTTGGGTTGGGCTGGTGAAACTGACTTGGGCTGGGCTGGTGAAACTGACTTGGGCTGGGCTGGTGAACTTGGGTTGGGCTGGGCTTGGGCTGGGCTTGGGGCTGGGCTGGTGAAACTGACTTGGGCTGGGCTGGTGAACTTGGGTTGGGCTGGGGCACATGGGTTGGGCTGGTGAAACTGATATGGGCAGGGCTGGTGAACTTGGGCTGGGCTGGTGAACTTGGGGCTGGTGAACTGGGCTGGGAACTTGGGCTGGGCTGGTGAACTTGACTTGGGCTGGGCTGGTGAACTTGGGCTGGGCTGGTGAAACTTGGGCTGGGCTGGGAACTTGGGCTGGGTGAAACTGGGCTGGGCTGGGCTGGTGAACTTGGGCTGGGCTGGTGAAACTGACTTGGGCTGGGCTGGTGAACTTGGGTTGGGCTGGGCTGATGAACTTGGGTTGGGCTGGGAACTTGGGCTGGGCTGGTGAACTTGGGTTGGGCTGGGGCACTTGGGCTGGGCTGGGGGGCTGGGGCACTGGGTGGGCTGGTGAAACTTGGGTTGGGCTGGTGAACATGGGCTGGGCTGGTGAACATGGGCTGGGCTGGGCTGGTGAAACTGACTTGGGCTGGGCTGGTGAACTTGGGCTGGGCTGGTGAACTTGGGTTGGGCTGGTGAAACTGACTTGGGCTGGGCTGGGCTGAAACTGACTTGGGCTGGGCTTGGGCTGGGCTGGTGAACTTTGGGCTGGGCTGGTGAACTTGGGCTGGGCTGGTGAACTTGGGTTGGGCTGGTGAACTTGGGTTGGGCTGGGCTGGGCACTTGGGTTGGGCTGGTGAACATGGGCTGGGCTGGTGAAACTGACTGGGCTGGGCTGGTGAACTTGGGCTGGGCTGGTGAAACTTGGGCTGGGCTGGGCTGGTGAACTGACTTGGGCTGGGCTGGCAAACTTGGGCTGGTGAACTGGGCTGGGCTGGTGAAACTTGGGCTGGGCTGGTGAACTTGGGCTGGGCTGGTGAACTTGGGTTGGGCTGGTGAAACTGACTTGGGCTGGGCTGGTGAACTGACTTGGGCTGGGAACTGGGTGAACTTGGGTTGGGCTGGGAACTTGGGCTGGTGAACTTGGGCTGGGCTGGTGAACATGGGCTGGGCTGGTGGGCTGGGCTGAAACTGGTGAAACTGACTTGGCTGGGCTGGTGAACTTGGGCTGGGCTGGTGAACTTGGGCTGACTTGGCTGGGCTGGTGAACTGGGCTTGGGCTGGGCTGGGCTGGGCTGGTGAAACTTGGGGCTGGGCTGGTGAACTTGGGCTGGGCTGGTGAACTTGGGCTGGGCTGGGCTGACTTGGGCTGGGCTGGTGAACTTGGGTTGGGCTGGGGCACTTGGGCTGGGCTGGGGCACTTGGGCTGGGCTGGTGAACATGGGCTGGGCTGGTGAACATGGGCTGGGCTGAAACTGACTTGGGCTGGGCTGGTGAAACTGAACTTGGGCTGGGCTGGTGAACTTGGGCTGGGCTGGGGCTGGTGAACTTGGGCTGGGCTGGTGAACTTGGGTTGGGCTTGGGCTGGTGAAACTGACTTGGGCTGGGCTGGTGAACTTGGGTTGGGCTGGTGAACTGGGTTGGGCTGGTGAACATGGGTGGGCTGGGAAACTGACTTGGGCTGGGCTGGTGAACTGGGCTGGGCTGGGCTGAACTTGGGCTGGGCTGGTGAACTTGGGCTGGGCTGGTGAACTTGGGCTGGGCTGAACTTGGGTTGGGCTGGGGCACTTGGGGCTGGGCTGGGGCTGGGCTGGTGAACTTGGGTTGGGCTGGTGAACTTGGGTTGGGCTTGGGCACATGGGCTGGGCTAGTGAAACTGGCTTGGGCTGGGGCACATGGGTTGGGCTGGTGAAACTGAACTTGGGCTGGGCTGGTGAACTTGGGCTGGGCTGGGAACTTGGGCTGGGCTTGGGCACTTGGGCTGGGCTGGTGAAACTGACTTGGGCTGGGCTGGGCTGAACTTGGGTTGGGCTGGTGAAACTGGGCTGGGCTGGTGAAACTGACTGGGCTGGGCTGGTGAACTTGGGTTGGGCTGGGCACTTGGGCTGGGCTGGGCTGGTGAACTTGGGCTGGGCTGGTGAACATGGGCTGGGCTGGTGAACATGGGCTGGGCTGGGCAGGTGAAACTGACTTGGGCTGGGCTGGTGAACTTGGGCTGGGCTGGGAAACTGGGCACTGGGCTGGGCTGGTGAAACTGACTGGGCTGGGCTGGGAACTTGGGTTGGGCTGGGGCACTTGGGTTGGGCTGGGGCACTTGGGCTTGGGCTGGGCTGGTGAACTTGGGTTGGGCTGGTGAACATGGGCTGGGCTGGTGAACATGGGCTGGGCTGGGCACATGGGCTGGGCTGGTGAAACTGGGCTGGGCTGGTGAACATGGGCTGGGCTGGGCTGGGCTGGGCACTGGGCTGGGCTGGTGAACTGGGCTGGGCTGGGGGCTGGGCTGGGTGAAACTGGGCACTTGGGCTGGGCTGGTGAACTTGGGTTGGGCTGGGCACTTGGGCTGGGCTGGGGACTTGGGCTGGGCTGGTGAACTTGGGTTGGGCTGGGGCACATGGGCTGGGCTGGTGAAACTGGGCTTGGGCTGGGCTGGTGAACTGACTGGGCTGGGCTGGTGAACTTGGGTTGGGCTGGTGAACTTGGGCTGGGCTGGTGAAACTGACTTGGGCTGGGCTGGGCTGAACTGACTGGGGCTGGGCTGGTGAACTGGGCTGGGCTGGTGAAACTGAACTTGGGCTGGGCTGGTGAAACTGACTGGGCTGGGCTGGTGAACTTGGGCTGGGCTGGTGAACTTGGGCTGGGCTGGGCTGGGCTGAAACTGACTTGGGCTGGGCTGGTTGGGCTGGGCTGGGACTTGGGCTGGGCTGGTGAACTTGGGCTGGGCTGGTGAACTTGGGCTGGGCTGGGCAGGGCTGTGAAACTGGGCTGGGCTGGTGAACTTGACTTGGGCTGGGCTGGTGACTGGGCTGGGCTGGTGAAACTGAAACTGGGCTGGTGAAACTGGTGAACTTGGGCTGGGCTGGTGAACTTGGGTTGGGCTGGGGCACTTGGGCTGGGCTGGTGAAACTTGGGCTGGGCTGGGCTTGGGTTGGGCTGGTGAACTTGGGCTGGGCTGGTGAACTTGGGTTGGGCTGGTGAACTTGGGCTGGGCTGGGCACATGGGCTGGGCTGGGCTGAACTGGGCTTGGTTGGGCTGGGAAACTGATGGGCTGGGCTGGTGAAACTGGGCTGGGCTGGGCTGGTGAACTGGGCTTGGGCTGGGCTGGTGAAACTGACTTGGGCTTGGGCTGGTGAACTTGGGTTGGGCTGGGCTGGGCTGGGCTGGTGAAACTTTGGGCTGGGGAACTGGGTTGGGCTGGTGAACTTGGGTTGGGCTTGGGCACATGGGCTGGGCTAGTGAAACTTACTTGGGCTGGTGCACATGGGTTGGGCTGGTGAAACTGACTTGGGCTGGGCTGGGCTGGGGAACTTGGGCTGGGCTGGGTGGGCTTGAACTTGGGCTTGGGCTGAAACTGGTGAACTTGGGCTGGGCTGGTGAAACTGACTTGGGCTGGGCTGGGCTGGGCTGGTGAAACTGACTTGGGCTGGGCTGGTGAACTTGGGCTGGGCTGGTGAACTGGGTTGGGCACTGGGCTGGGCTGGTGAAACTTGGGCTGGGCTGGGAACTTGGGCTGGGCTGGTGAACTGACTTGGGCTGGGCTGGTGAACTTGGGCTGGGCTGGTGAACTTGGGCTGGGGGAAACTGGGCTGGGCTGGTGAAACTGACTTGGGCTGGGCTGGGCTGGGCTGGTGAACTTGGGCTGGGCTGGTGAACTTGGGCTGGGCTGGTGAACTTGGGCTGGGCTGGTGAACTTTGGGCTGGGCTGGTGAAACTGGGGCACTTGGGCTGGGCTGGTGAACTTGGGCTTGGGCTGGGCTGGTGAACTTGGGCTGGGCTGGTGAACTTGGGTTGGGCTGGGCTGAACTTGGGCTGGGCTGGTGAACTGGGTTGGGCTGGGCTGGGCTGAAACTGACTTGGGCTGGGCTGGTGAACTTGGGTTGGGCTGGTGAAACTTGGGCTGGGCTGGGCTGGGCTGGTGACTTGGGCTGGGCTGGTGAACTTGGGTTGGGCTGGGCTGAAACTGAACTTGGGCTGGGCTGGTGAAACTGACTTGGGCTGGGCTGGTGAAACTTGACTTGGGCTGGGCTGGTGAACTTGGGTTGGGCTGGTGAACTGGGCTGGGCTGGTGGGCTGGGCTGGGCTGGTGAACTGACTTGGGCTGGGCTGGTGAACTTGGGCTGGGCTGGTGAACTTGGGCTGGGCTGGGCTGAAACTTGGGCTGGGCTGGTGAACTGGGCTGGGCTGGGCTGGTGACTTGGGCTGGGCTGGGGAACTGGGTTGGGCTGGTGAACTTGGGCTGGGCTGGGGAACTGGGCTGGGCTGGGCTGGGGCTGGGCTGGGGAACTTGGGCTGGGCTGGTGACTTGGGTTGGGCTGGTGAACTTGGGCTGGGCTGGGGCACTTGGGCTGGGCTGGTGAACTTGGGCTGGGCTGGTGAACATGGGCTGGGCTGGTGAAACTGACTTGGGCTGGGCTGGTGAACTTGGGCTGGGCTGGTGAAACTGACTTGGGCTGGGCTGGTGAAACTGACTTGGGCTGCTGGTGAACTTGGGTTGGGCTGGTGAACTTGGGTTGGGCTGGGAAACTGACTTGGGCTGGGCTGGTGAACTGGGTTGGGCTGGTGCTGGTGACTTGGCTGGGCTGGTGAAACTGAACTTGGGCTGGGCTGGTGAACTTGGGCTGGGCTGGTGAACTTGGGCTGGGCTGGTGAACTTGGGCTGGGCTGGTGAACTGGGCTGGGCTGGTGAAACTGACTTGGGCTGGGCTGGTGAACTTGGGCTTGGGCTGGGCTGTGAACTGGGTTGGGCTGGTGGACTTGGGCTGGGCTGGTGAACTTGGGCTGGGCTGGTGAACTTGGGCTGGGCTGGTGAACTTGGGCTGGGCTGGTGAAACTTGGGCTGGGCTGGTGAACTTGGGCTGGGCTGGGAACTGAACTTGGGCTGGGCTGGGCTTGGGCTGGGCTGGTGAACTTGGGCTGGGCTGGTGAACTTGGGTTGGGCTGGGCTGGAACTTGGGTTGGGCTGGGGCACTTGGGTTGGGCTGGTGAACTTGGGCTGGGCTGGTGAACTTGGGTTGGGCTGGGGCTGAACATGGGCTGGGCTGGGCTGGGGCTGGGCTGAAACTGACTTGGGCTGGGGTGAACTTGGGCTGGGCTGGGGCTGGGCTGAACTTGGGCTGGGCTGGTGAACTTGGGCTGGGCTGGTGAAACTGACTTGGGCTGGGCTGGTGAACTTGGGTTGGGCTGGGAACTTGGGTTGGGCTGGGCTGGTGAACTTGGGGCTGGGCTGGGCTGGTGAAACTGACTTGGGCTGGGCTGGTGAACTTGGGCTGGGCTGGTGAACTTGGGCTGGGCTGGGGGTGACTTGGGCTGGGCTGGTGAACTTGGGTGAACTTGGGCTGGGCTGGGCTGACTTGGGCTGGGCTGGTGAACTTGGGTTGGGCTGGGCTGACTGGGCTGGGCTGGTGAAACTGGGGGCTGGGCTGGGCTGGTGAAACTGACTTGGGCTGGGCTGGTGAACTTGGGTTGGGCTGGGCTTGGGGGCTGGTGAACTGACTTGGGCTGGGCTGGTGAACTGGGCTTGGGCTGGGCTGGGCTGGAACTGACTGGGCTGGGCTGGTGAACTTGGGGGCTGGGCTGGGCTGGGCTGGTGAACTTGGGTTGGGCTGGGCTGACATGGGCTGGGCTGGTGAAACTGACTTGGGCTGGGCTGGTGAACTTGGGTTGGGCTGGTGAACTTGGGCTGGTGAAACTTGGGCTGGGCTGGTGAACTGACTTGGGCTGGGCTGGTGAAACTGACTTGGGCTGGGCTGGGAACTGGGCTGGTGAAACTTGGGTGGGCTGGTGAACTTGGGTTGGGCTGGGGCTTGGGCTGGGCTGGTGAACTTTGGGCTGGGCTGGTGAACTTGGGCTGGGCTGGTGAACTTGGGTTGGGCTGGTGAAACTGACTTGGGCTGGGCTGGTGAACTTGGGCTGGGCTGGTGAACTTGGGCTGGGGCTGGTGAAACTGAACTTGGGCTGGGCTGGGTGAACTTGGGTTGGGCTGGGCTGGTGAACTTGGGGGCTGGGCTGGTGAAACTGGGTTGGGCTGGGCTGGGAACTTGGGCTGGGCTGGGAACTGGGCTGGGCTGGTGAACTGGGTTGGGCTGGGCTGGTGAACTTGGGTTGGGCTGGGCTGGTGAACTTGGGTTGGGCTGGGGCACTTGGGTTGGGCTGGTGAACTTGGGCTGGGCTGGGGCTGGGCTGGGCTGGTGAAACTGACTTGGGCTGGGCTGGGAACTTGGGTTGGGCTGGGCTGGGAACTTGGGTTGGGCTGGTGAAACTTGGGTTGGGCTGGGCTGGGCTGGGCTGGTGAACTTGGGTTGGGCTGGGCTGGGCTGGGCTGGTGAACTTGGGTTGGGCTGGGCTGGGCTGGGCTGGGCTGGTGAACTTGGGTTGGGCTGGGAACTTGGGTTGGGCTGGTGAAACTGACTTGGGCTGGGCTGGTGAACTGACTTGGGCTGGGCTGGTGAACTGGGCTGGGCTGGTGAACTTGGGCTGGGCTGGTGAACTGGGTGGGCTGGGCACTGGGTGGCTGGTGAACTGGGCTGGGCTGGTGAACTGGGCTGGGCTGGTGAACTGACTTGGGCTGGGCTGGGAACTGACTGGGCTGGGCTGGTGAACTTGGGCTTGGGCTGGTGAAACTTGAAACTGGGCTGGGCTTGGGCTGGGCTGGTGAACTGGGGGCTGGGCTGGTGAACTTGGGCTGGGCTGAAACTTGGGTTGGGCTGGGGAACTTGGGCTTGGGCTGGGCACATTGGGCTGGGGCTGGTGAACTTGGGGTGCACATGGGCTGGGCTGGGACTTGGGCTGGGCTGGTGAAACTGACTTGGGCTGGGCTGGTGAAACTGACTTGGGCTGGGCTGGGAACTGATGGGCTGGGCTGGGCTGGGCTGAAACTGACTTGGGCTGGGCTGGTGAACTTGGGTTGGGCTGGGCTGGTGAACTTGGGCTGGGCTGGTGAAACTTGGGCTGGGCTGGTGAACTTGGGTTGGGCTGGGGCTGGGCTGGGGAACTTGGGCTGGGCTGGTGAACTTGGGTTGGGCTGGGCTGGTGAAACTGACTTGGGTTGGGCTGGTGAACTTGGGCTGGGCTGGTGAAACTGACTTGGGCTGGGCTGGTGAACTTGGGTTGGGCTGGTGAACTGGGTTGGGCTGGGCTGGGCTGAACTTGGGCTGGGCTGGTGAACTTGGGCTGGGGTGAACTGGGCTTGGGCTGGTGACTTGGGCTGGGCTGGTGAACTGACTGGGCTGGGCTGGTGAAACTGACTGGGCTGGGCTGGTGAACTTGGGCTGGGCTGAAACTTGGGCTGGGCTGGTGAAACTGACTTGGGCTGGTGAACTTGGGTTGGGCTGGGGCACTTGGGCTGGGCTGGTGAAACTGACTTGGGCTGGGCTGGTGAACATGGGCTGGGCTGGGAAACTGACTTGGGCTGGGCTGGTGAAACTGACTTGGGCTGGGCTGGTGAACTTGGGTTGGGCTGGGAACTTGGGCTGGGCTGGTGAAACTTGGGCTTGGGCTGGGAACTTGGGCTGGGCTGGTGAACTTGGGCTGGGCTGGTGAACTTGGGTTGGGCTGGTGAACTTGGGCTGGGCTGGTGAACTGAACTGACTTGGGCTGGGCTGGTGAAACTGGGCTGGGCTGGGCTGGGAAACTGACTGGGCTGGGCTGGTGAACTTGGGGGCTGGTGGGCTTGAGGTTGGGCTTGGGCTGGGGGCTGGTGAACTGGGTTGGGCTGGTGAAACTGACTTGGGCTGGGCTGGTGAAACTGACTGGGCTGGGCTGGTGAACTGGGTTGGGCTGGGAACTGGGCTGGGAACTGGGCTGGGCTGGGGCTGGTGAACTGACTTGGGCTGGGCTGGTGAACTGGGCTGGGCTGGGCTGGTGAACTGGGAACTTGGGCTGGGCTGGTGAAACTGGGCTGGGCTGGTGAACTTGGGTTGGGCTGGTGAACATGGGCTTGGGCTGGTGAAACTGACTTGGGCTGGGCTGGGAACTGGGCTGGGCTGGTGAACTGGGCTGGGCTGGTGAAACTGACTTGGGCTGGGCTGGTGAAACTGACTGGGCTGGGCTGGGCTTGGGCTGGGCTGGTGAACTGACTGGGCTGGGCTGGGCTGAACTTGGGTTGGGCTGGGCACTTGGGCTGGGCTGGGCTGGGCTGGGCTTGGGTTGGGCTGGGCTGGGAACTTGGGCTGGGCTGGTGAACTTGGGTTGGGCTGGGAACTTGGGTTGGGCTGGGCTGGGCTGGGCTGGTGAAACTGATGGGCTGGTGAACTGGGCTGGTGAACTGGGGCTGGGCTGGTGAACTGGGCTTGGGCTGGGCTGGGCTGAAACTGACTTGGGCTGGGCTGGTGAACTTGGGTTGGGCTGGTGAACTGACTTGGGCTGGGCTGGTGAAACTGACTTGGGCTGGGCTGGTGAACTTGGGTTGGGCTGGGCTGGTGAACTTGGGCTGGGCTGGTGAACTGGGCTTGGGCTGGGCTGGTGAACTGGGGTTGGGCTGGGCTGAAACTGATGGGCTGGGCTGGTGAAACTGACTTGGGCTGGGCTGGTGAACTTGGGTTGGGCTGGGGCACTTGGGTGGGCTGGTGAACTTGGGCTTGGGCTGGTGAACTGGGTTGGGCTGGTGAACTTGGGCTGGGCTGGTGAACTGGGTGGGCTGGGCTGGTGAACTTGGGCTGGTGGGCTGGGCTGGTGAACTTGGGCTTGGGCTGGGCTGGTGAAACTGATTGGCTGGGCTGGTGAAACTGACTTGGGCTGGGCTGGGACTTGGGCTGGGCTGGTGAACTTGGGGGCTGGGCTGGGGGGCTGGTGAACTTGGGCTGGGCTGGGGAAACTGACTGGGCTGGGAACTTGGGTGGGCTGGTGAAACTGGGCTGGGCTGGGCTGGTGAACTGACTTGGGCTGGGCTGGGGGCTGGAACTTGGGCTGGGCTGGGAACTTGGGCTGGGCTGGTGAAACTGACTTGGGCTGGGCTGGTGAACTTGGGCTGGGCTGGGAACTGGGCTGGGCTGGTGAACTTGGGTTGGGCTGGGCTGGTGAACTTGGGTTGGGCTGGTGAACTTGGGTTGGGCTTGGGCACATGGGCTGGGCTAGTGAAACTTACTTGGGCTGGGGCACATGGGTTGGGCTGGTGAAACTGATATGGGCAGGGCTGGTGAAACTGGGCTGAAACTGACTTGGGCTGGGCTGGTGAACTTGGGCTGGGCTGGGCTGGGCTGGGCTGGTGAACTGACTTGGGCTGGGCTGGTGAACTTGGGGGCTGGGGCTGGGCTGGGCTGGTGAACTTGGGCTGGGCTTGGGCACTTGGGCTGGGCTGGTGAACTTGGGCTGGGCTGGTGAACTTGGGCTGGGCTGGTGAAACTGACTTGGGCTGGGCTGGTGAACTGGGCTGGGCTGGTGAAACTGACTTGGGCTGGGCTGGTGAACTTGGGCTGGGCTGGTGAACTTGGGTTGGGCTGGGCTGGTGAAACTGACTGGGCTGGGCTGGGAACTGACTTGGGCTGGGCTGGTGAACTTGGGGCTGGGGCTGGGCTGAAACTTGGGCTGGGCTGGTGAAACTGGGCTGGGCTGGGAAACTGGTGAACTTGGGCTGGGCTGGTGAACACTGGTGAACTTGGGCTGGGCTGGTGAAACTGACTTGGGCTGGGAACTTGGGTTGGGCTGGGCTTGGGCTGGGCTGGTGAAACTGACTTGGGCTGGGCTGGTGAACTGGGCTGGGCTGGCTGAACTTGGGCTGGGCTGGGCTGGGCTGGGCTGGCAAACTGGGCTGGTGAAACTTGGGGCTGGGCTGGTGAACTGGGGTGGGCTGGGAACTTGGGTTGGGCTGGTGAAACTGATTGGGCTGGGCTGGTGAACTGGGCTGGGCTGGGCTGGTGAACTTGGGTTGGGCTGGTGAACTTGGGCTGGGCTGGTGAAACTGACTTGGCTGGGCTGGTGAACTGACTTGGGCTGGGCTGGTGAACTTGGGCTGGGCTGGGGGCTGGGCTGGGGCTGAAACTGGGCTGGGCTGGTGAACTTGGGTGGGCTGGGCTTGGGGGCTGGTGAACTTGGGCTGGGCTGGTGAACTTGGGCTGGGGGCTGGTGAACTTTGGGCTGGGCTGGTGAACTTGACTTGGGCTGGGGCACTTGGGCTGGGCTGGTGAAACTGGGCTGGGCTGGTGAAACTGGGTTGGGCTGGTGGGGCTGGGCTGGTGAAACTGACTTGGGCTGGGCTGGTGAACTGGGTTGGGCTGGTGAAACTTGGGCTGGGCTGGGCTGGTGAACTTGGGGCTGGGCTGGTGAAAACTTGGGCTGGTGAACTTGGGCTGGGCTGGTGAACTTGGGCTGGGCTGGTGAACTTGGGCTGGGCTGGTGAACTTGGGCTGGGCTGGGAACACTGGGCTGGGCTGGTGAAACTGACTTGGGCTGGGCTGGTGAACTTGGGCTGGGCTGGTGAACTGGGCTGGTGAAACTGACTTGGCTGGGCTGGTGAACTTGGGCTGGGCTGGGCTTGGGCTGGGCTGGTGAACTTGGGTTGGGCTGGGCTGAACTGGGTGGGCTGGAAACTGGGCTGGTGAACTTGGGCTGGGCTGGTGAAACTTGGGCTTGGGCTGGGGCACTGGGTTGGGCTGGTGAAACTTGGGCTGGGCTGGTGAACTGGGCTGGGCTGGTGAAACTGGGCTGGGCTGGTGAAACTGACTTGGGCTGGGCTGGTGAACTGGGCTGGGCTGGGCTGGTGAACTTGGGGTGAACTTGGGCTGGTGAATGGGCTGGGCTGGTGAAACTTGGGTTGGGCTGGGCTGCTTGGGTTGGGCTGGGAACATGGGTTGGGCTGGTGAAACTGATATGGGCAGGGCTGGTGAAACTGACTTGGGCTGGGCTGGTGAACTTGGGTTGGGCTGGGCCACTTGGGCTGGGCTGGTGAAACTGACTTGGGCTGGGCTGGTGAACTGGGCTGGGCTGGTGAACTTGGGCTGGGCTGGGGAACTTGGGGCTGGGCTGGTGACTTGGGCTGGGCTGGTGAACTTGGGCTGGGCTGGGGCACTTGGGCTGGGCTGGTGAAACTGACTTGGGCTGGGCTGGTGAAACTGACTTGGGCTGGGCTGGTGAACTTGGGCTGGGCTGGTGAACTTGGGCTGGGCTGGTGAACTGACTTGGGCTGGGCTGGTGAACTTGGGTTGGGCTGGGCTGGTGAACTTGGGCTGGGCTGGTGAACTGATGGGCTGGGCTGGTGAACTTGGGTTGGGCTGGGGCACATGGGCTGGGCTGGTGAAACTTGGGTGGGCTGGTGAAACTGACTTGGGCTGGGCTGGTGAACTTGGGTTGGGCTGGGCACTTGGGCTGGGCTGGTGAAACTGACTTGGGCTGGGCTGGTGAACTTGGGTTGGGCTGGTGAACTTGGGCTGGGCTTGGGTTGGGCTGGGGGCTGGTGAACTTGGGTTGG
>CM055744.1:2807530-2837449 GCA_029465975.1 Dallia pectoralis
CCGCTTGGAATAGTATGCCACTGGCCGCTGCTTCCCACCATGGTCCTGTGTTAAAACAGAAGACATGAACCCATTTTTTTTTCACAGACAAAAAAGATTAAACTGTTTCGCATGATCCGGTAAACCTAAACATGGAGAAGTAGACAGAGAATGTTTTAGACGGTCAGAATACAGGCCATCAGTGGTCCAAACTATTTTTTTCCTTCATGGCCATCTTGTGGCCATAAATGAGATCAGAAAGAGGCTGTGTAATTTCAGCAAAATCTGGAAGCCAGGCTCTGCAGTAGCCAACCATACCCAAAAAGCTCATCATTTGGGTTTGTGTGATTGGTTTAGGAACTTAGAATACCGCCTTAATGCGATCTTGCCCCAGAGTCCTCCCATTAGGTGTGATGTCATGACCCAGATACCTAACTGATTGGCTCACAAGCTGCAACTTTGTTTTTGAAACTTTGTGACCATTCTCAGCTAGAAAATCAACAACGCCCTGGTATCAGTCTCACAGCCTTGTTTAGTTTCTGAGCACAGGAGAAAGTCATCAACATACTGTATCAGTTTACTCCAGCCAGGCACAAATCCCTCTAAATTTTGAGCAAGTGCTTCTGAGAAAAGACAGAGACTCTGTACCCCTGAGGAAGGACCGTCCAGGTCCATTGCTTTCCCCGAAACGTAAGCACAAACCAGTATTGGATTCCTTTCACAACAGGAATACTGAAAAACGCATTTGCCAAATCAATCACAGAAAACCAATTTGCTGTTGATGGCACATTAGATAAAACAGTAACAGGATTGGGGACGAGAGGGAAACGAGCATGTATTGCATCATTAACAGGTCTAAAATCCTGCACATATCAGCAATCGCTTTACGGATAGGAAGAATTGCTGTGTAACACGGAGAACCAGGAAATGGTATTATGTAGGGATGCAAATTATCGATTAATTCATTAATCATTAGTTGATTGACTTTATCGATCGATTAACGATTAACTGATAAGCGGCATTTTTCCGGAGAACGTAAACTTCTCACGGTATCAATAGTGTCTTTAACATAGGGCTGGACGATATGGCCAAATTCTATATCACGATATATTTCTTAATTTCGGTCGATACGTTATAATTCCGATATCGATATGAACAATAAAAAATGCCAAGAACAACCACAACAGATGTCTGTGCCTACAATCTTCTGAAAAATGAATTTGCCAAGTCTATGAAACCTCCTCCTATAAAACTACATAATATTTTAGAAATGAAACAGTACAAATACATTAACTTTTTATTTGAATTTAACCTTTATACAAACAAGAAAAGTCAAATAAACATAAGAATCTCAGACTGACCTTATTAATATATTTAACTTTAAACGTAACTTTTGGCGCTCTGCATGCATCTTGCGGAAGAACATTGTAGCCGGAACTTCTTCTCTCCGTTTATGTCTATGACGAATCACGCAGGTACTGGGCTACGCCGCAGCGGAGCCGAAATAGTTTAAAATAGTCAGAATATAATATTATAGGTGTACCATAGTGATTCAGGATAAAACAAAAACACGGTTTGGATATTGGATTCATGATGTACTGGCTCATTATATACATTTTGCTAATTTTTAACTAAAAAAAGGTACTGCAGCTTTAACATAGCACACTGCTAGTCGGCTCAACTCTCCCGCATGCTTGGTTTCTTTTTGACGCCTCAAGTTAGTGTCGGGTCTCTCGCCGCCCGCGAGAATCTCGTGTCACGTTCAATTACGCCTACGTCCTGTGGAAAAAGGTCTTTGATTGCAATGTTCAATTAACCGACAATTCATTTAATCGAGTAAATTCTTATCGACAATTAATCGATAGTCGCTTAACCGTTTACATCCCTAGTATTATGGCACCCCTCCCTGCTAAGGAATCATAGCTTCCTTAGCTCTACTAGGCCTGAATGTGGATTTAGGAGTAACTACGAGAGGTTGAACACCTTTCATCTGCCCAATGTCAAACAGGGCAGAATCAACAACAACAACAGGCAATGACACCATTTGAAACTGAGACACAGCTCTGTCAACACCCTGTACTCCTCTCTGCACCTGCACAGATAAATAGAATGGAACACATGTCGTGGAAATTTTAGACTTTAATCGCTGAATTTGAACTTAAAGTAAGACGCACGAGAGTATGTTACAGTTGACAATTTTAACTTGTTTAATTGCAAGTAAGAAACCATTTCTCAAATACAGGTTTAAGCTTTTGCATTGATCAGATCAATCCCTATAGCAAGCTTGAAGAATGGGTTTGAGGAAAGCCTTCATCAGACAACAGGACAATAACCTGTGCTGGATCAGACTGACCTAATGAGAAGAACTTCTGCAGGGGTATTTAAAGGAATGAAGTTACGCACACTCATTGACACACCAACCTAAACAATACTCAATGGAGAACAGATCAGGCCGTCAGATAATCTCAACAAACTATACAGTATAATATGGGTGATGTATGGAGCTGTCATGAAACCCGAGGTTCACTCCCCAGTCAAGTAAAGGGGAGGCCTGGTACATATCCATTTATGGTGAGACACATGTAAACCCATACATTTGCTTTGACAGTCCATCACAAGTAATGTAATCAAGACATCTATTTCTAGCATTGGGCCCCTCTTAAGACATACAGATGTCATCCCTGTTCACCCCAGTATAGCTAGAAGGTTTCTGAGCATCCCTTTCTTTGTGCCTCTTGGCCTAAATAACATCTATGAGACTTACATGTATTAAGCTTCTTGAATGATCATAAAATTCCATAACACACACCACACACACCATGTGGGGAAAAATCTAGAACCATCTTTCATGGCAATCCAATCATTAACATCTAATACAGTTTTTAACCAGGGCCCAGCATCCCCCCAGCAAACCTTGTCTGTTTTAGCAATTGAATTGTGAGGTATGCTATAAGAGAAGTCAAATCGTTTCGGCTGTTTGCAAGTCAGTTGAACTGCTAACGCACAATGTTCTAATCCTATATACATATTTCTGCATATTATAGCCTCAGAACCCACTTTGACCCCCCAATGCTTCTCATAAGCCAAATCTCTAACAAATGGGGAACATTTCAACATACAATGTAACTCTACCCTTGTTTTCCCAGTGAGAACGTACAATGGAAAATATTTCATCAATGCGTTTAGAGTTTACATCTGATTTTAAATTCCATGCATAATGCCAATCTGGACCTGTATGAATGTCAGACAGCATCATTATTTGATAGTTTTCTTGTGGTTGTGTAATTTTATTACCATCTAATCCACAAGCAACTTTCATGCCCAATTTGCACATGAGGTCCCCACCAGCCAAATTACAAGGACAACATGAGGAAAAAACGAATTGGTGCTGACATCTTGTACCTTCGACAGATAACGGCATAGTTAATGCCTCTGTCATTTCCAAACCAGAAGCACCTACAGTGCATACGGTTTCATTTGACATGGGAAATTTTAACATAGGGTCGTGCATGATAACAGATAATTCAGCACCTGTGTCTACTAGGAAACTTAAAGGCTTACCAAATCAGAAGGGTTACAAAAGGACTACCTTTGGTCTTGGTAATCTTCTTGAGAAACAAATCGTGTGCGACCATGTCAACTGTCTCCGCTGTACTTCATTCTTCCTCAGGTTTGGTGTGTGTGACTCTGCGTGACGGTCCCGTCTGCCATCCACCACCCCGCGGCTCAGGGCACTCTCTACAAAAGTGACCCTTTTACCGCAGCTATAACATGACCAGCCTGTTGTCCGGTCCCCGCCACGCTTCCGTCCGCCCCCCTCGGGCGGGTCCTCCGTTCGAAATTGTTCTCTTCTCCCAAACCCATCCACTCCACCTCCTCTTGCACCACTCCGACCTTGTCCTTCGTAATACATGAGCTGGGCAGCCTGTTGTCTTGAGTTTCCCTTTTTTCATATAGAGTCTCTTTTTCTTGTCTTTCGGTATCAACCTTCTGCTGCTGCCTTTCCACATGCTTGCAATGGTCCATTACAGTCTGTAGGGAGGCTGACTCCTATCCCACACAACTGTCTCGCTCAAAGCAGAGTTCAGTCCCAGGACCAGTGCAGCCTTCAGTTGGCTGTGGTAGTTTTCAGAGTTCTCAGTTTGGCTAATACCACTGAATTTCTTGAAACACCTCTCCAGCC
The DNA here is from genome assembly GCA_029465975.1 of Dallia pectoralis. Taxonomy (NCBI): domain Eukaryota; kingdom Metazoa; phylum Chordata; class Actinopteri; order Esociformes; family Umbridae; genus Dallia; species Dallia pectoralis. Next base: position 2,811,693 of record CM055744.1, read on the forward strand.
TGTCCATGAAGTCATCCACAGATTCTTCAGGACCCAGCACAAGTGCACACACTTGTAAATGGCAGGCCAGTCAGTTAAGGTTGGGTAGGCTGTTGTGACTTTCTCCAGAAGAACTTTGAGTTGCTTCTGGTATGCACCCTCCTCTGACCAGAGGAGTTCTTCATTGAATCCCTCTCGGATGTCTGCCCAGCGCAGTCTCATCTTGGGCGCGCGTGATGTATGCAATTTCTGCCCCTGACGGCTTGTAGAGACGCACCAATTTTTCCATTTGGTACCTGAACTCAACAGAGTCCTTGATTGGATCTGCCAGCTCTTCAGAAATGTCTTTCAGTTCATCCTGAATATATATGTTCTGTAATTGTATTGTCATGTTGTGCAATTGATCTTCATAAATAATACGGCAAACAGAATTAAATCGTGCATAAAACTGATATTCTTGTCGATATCTCCGTCTGACGGATAGATGGAGATATATAGATGGATATAGGTGGGGAGATGGATATATAGCTGAAATGCATATATAGATAGATGGAAATACATATATGGGGATATGGATATATATAAATATATAGATAGTCTTTATTGTCCACTGGGGAAAGTATATTTCATAAAATAGATGTCGTTATCAGCTACATAATATATAATCTCATAATTACATAAGTTTCACTGCGGGTGAACAGGCAAACCAAAGCGCAATTTGCATCAATGTCTGATTCCCAAATGTAATCGGTGCAGCGCAGTGATAATGAAAATGCTGTCATATATCGAAAACATTTTCAGTCGATCAATGTCCTAATAATTTGTGTCACATTATCAGCAACATTGTGCCAATAAATCGGCATTTTGGCAAACAACATGTTCTCCTATTTTCCACCTCTCCAACAGGAAACTTCACATTAAGTAACGTTACTTTTCCGGTTTTCCTCCGAGTTTGTCATGGCGTTTCAATCTATAAATATTAATTCAGGGCGTTTCTTTGACTATTTATGGGCGTGACATGACTCCTCCACTCCCGGTTGTGCATGGCGGTTAGGATAGCCCACCAGAGGAGCCATGGAAAGCTCAGTCTGGATCACCTGAGCGTCCGGATCTGGTAGTCATGGGAGCTGGTTGGGAGGCTTGTTCAGGAGAAACAATGCAGGTGGGGTGGTGAAAAGGAGTGGAGGTCGATGGGGGGTCGAATCCTGTAGGCGAAATTTCGAGGTCTTCCAGCTTTGAGTAGAGAGGCGGCTGGGCTGGCGCCGCGGACACAGACAAAGGCTGCGGGGTCAGCGCTGGTACTGAAGCTGCAGGGATAGGAGTAGAGTAAGGAAGTGGAATGTCACGTTCATCATCCTCTCTATTCCTATTCTTCAGTTTCTCCTCACTCTCTGTCACACTCCCCTTTACTATTATCTTTCTACCCACTCTCTGCCCTCCTGTCTGCCTCTCTTTCCGATTTTCTATAGTCACCCCACTTTACGTTCTCTCTGTTTTTACCCTTATCATACCGGTGAAGGATATCCTCCTACATTCAGTTAGCCTAGCTTCGCTGAATGTTCCTTTTAATGGGAAATCAGATACTTTGTGCCACAATACCACCTGTTCTGAAACTCCCGTGCCCCACGCATCCACCATATCCTTCACCGGTCCAATCAGTGGATCCGGCAAACAGGTGCCTGCCAGTGGCTTACTGTTGATCGTCCCCATGTCCTTCGTTACTTGTACTCAAAAACAGAGGACAAAACACACACAAAAAGGAATTATTTCACAAAGAGATCTCGTATATATTTCTTATATTTATCTATAGGCCTATATCCAATTATTTCTCCAGATGTACCCATACAGGATAATCCCAGCTGTACCCACACGGGATAATTTGGCAGTACCCACACGGGATAATCTTATTTATATCTATTTCAGTATACTCATTTATTCGAAAGGTTTTTAGAACCTTTCCAGGTCCTTGGAACTTGGCCAAGAAGTCTTTCTCTAGAACCTCTAGGTCTTTTTGAGCTCACAGGTATTCCAAACCTGGCCTGTAAGTCTTTAGAACTTCCAGGTCTTTACTCGAGTCCTATCCAAAAGAAACTCCAGTCTCACCCTTTTTGTTTTGTTCGGGATGGTGTATCCCTCCACTGACGCTCCCAGTCAGGTTTGAGGTGGGTCCCTTCTGCTCCGGCTTAGACAGAGGGTGAGCTCCCAGAACCACACTGTTGTGGTCCCTGTGGCCAGTTAACCTCAGAGTCCTGGGGAACGATCAGTGATTGGAGTTAGCCATCCCATGCTCATCGCCAAATTCTGTCGTGGAAATGAAAGGGATGAGTACAGAGACTGTAGTTTCTATTAATAATGAAAATGTATTTATTCAAGATTCATGAACCTGGAGCCATGCACAATTCATTTACATGTCAACAATGCTCAACCATTATTAGGTTGACCTCTGCTATATATACGTCCAGTATAAACCCTCCCTCTCCTTGCCTTTAAAGCCCATGTTATTCTATCCTCCACGTACATGTTATTAACTCTGGAGTCCCTCTTATCAGGAACCCATAAAGTCTACATGGCTCAATCAAAACACATCCTGCACCTGGGAGAGGAAATGAGACTTCCCATGGGAACTGAACAGTTATTTACAGCAGAACCATTCAGATGGAGTTTGTTGATTCCGTACTCTACAGCCCTGACCAGAAACGCCAGTGCTGCCTGCTGGGATACCTGCACCTCTTGAGGTGTGATGTCTCCAGCCTCAATGAGCCTGTTGAGGGTAGCTCTGGTGGTGAAGCCGACATTTAGTTTTTCTCCTACCAGACAAAGAACAGAAAGAAATGAAGCAAATTAAGTCCAGGTTGTTTAAATATCCCCCAAATCAAATCACTTTAATTCGACAAATGCATCAGGTAGACACACAGGAATTTCACATAGCAATCATCACTTTGAAATAGACAAATACAACTGCTTGGTCTGAACTACTTTGTATTACTTTTAAAATAAAACTATAGAGTTCCGGGGGATGATGTTGTTACGGGACCTGAAACCGGGGCACCGCCATTTTGGCAGCATTCGGCAGATTCCTAAAGATGCGGAGAGGCAAACTAAGTGGATCAGCGCCATTAAAAGAGCCAGGAGCAAGCAAAACAAGACTGAAAGATGGGACCCCCCAGCCGTATATAACACCCAATGAGCTAAAACCATTAAAGGAATGGATTAAAGGAAAATAAATGTCCTTGTATTTTTTTAAATAAATTGTATTTATAAAGTAAAGGCATAGAACCAGTTTAGTGCATTGACAATATTTTATATAATTAGTTTATTAATTAAATTAATAAAAAGACAAAAATACCGATATGTTTGGTAATTGTACCTGACACCTGAACCACAGAGGGAATGATTAACCTATACATGAAATTAAAAATGTTAGCTAACTTGGTTGAGTACATCAAAGAAACAAACTAGCTACAGATAGCCAGACGCACCGCAGTTGCTAGCCAAGCTAACGTAAACAAACAACCCGGACCTCTACTAGCCATGCTAACGTTACACTACCTATTAAACTGGGACACTTACCGTTCCAGTGATGCAGGATGTTCGTTACAAAGCCAGACTGAGTCCACTTGTAACCCTCCAGGCTTTTGTAGGCTTTCAGAGAGTCACCCGAGTAGGAAGATGGGAAGTTTATCAGGTACTTTTATATCCGGATACTGCAGATCTGGGACGTCTTCTTCAGCGGAGATACTTGTGAAAAGCACCCCAGGGGCATTGTATGGGTCGGTAATATTTAACCTATTTTTTATATAAAGCTCAATGTCATGCGAATTAAAGTGAGATGAGTACTCCGATGGCTTGAAAGCTTCGGCGCTTTTACTGCCAAAATGGCGGCCCGAACACAGGTAGTCACGTGGGGTCCGGAACTCTATTGGTGCAATTTGACTAAGTGCAATTTAGAAGAACTCTTAGTGGTGAAATAAGAAGATTAAAGCTTTGTGAATAATGTTTCCTGAACTAATACTAAACAAGTTTCAGAATAGCTGCAGAAATTAGCTTGGATTCAACCGGCTAGCTAGGCTAGTTCACGTGCTGAGGTCAAACTGTTAGCTTATACTAGCTGTCTGGACACATATATTCCTCAGCAATGATGAGATGACTTACTGTACTCATAGGATATGGTCTTCTCCCATGTCAAAGTCAGTATGTAGCTAACTCAGCGAGCATCTGAATCAATGTCAGATGTGAGTCAATGTGACTGCATGCTGTCCTCTTCTGTAGCTAACTCAGCGAGAATCTGAATCAATATGACTACTGTCCTCTTATGTAGCTACCTCAGCATCTGAATCAATATGACTGCTGTCCTCTTCTGTAGCTACCTCAGCTAGCATCTGAATCTGAGACCGAGTGTCGTCGGAATACCAAAATCTTACCCGGATACGGTAATGCTATTTTCTGATTGGCTGTTCGGTAGCTATATGTTTTTATTTGATTGGCTGGTGCGAGGCAGGTCCTTCTGGACTGTATGGGAAACTCAATTCAGTCATCTACTTGTTAAGCTGTTTAAAAAATAACGGCGCAACTTGGTGCGCGATTCCTGGAACTGTCTCTGCGTAAAAAGGTGTGGCGTGTGAACGTGTTGAAATGCGTGAGACTTGATAGCCCTGCGATAATAACAATCCTTTGACAGGTTTGCAGGTACTAGCTAGCATTGCTTCCTCCACAACTACAGCATCGTCTCCATTCAAGACAAATGAATGTCCGATAACTAGCAAGCAGACAATTCAGTAGTTGTCTTCCAGTTCCAGGACAAAGGCTCGTTAACGTTAGAAATACTATACATTTTCAACAACAATATACATGAGTGTAATATTATTCGATTTTCTCACTTGTTCTTTACTCAATGTCAACGTATACCTTACAGAATAGCAATATAACATGTTTCCTAACATTGGTGGGGAACCGTCCCACCATAAATTTACGCCAATGAATGTTGTTATGTTTTTCCAGGATACTTTCCCCTTAATGTCAAATATAATTTACACAGGTTGTTGTTACGGTGTTTTTTCAAACATTAAAATATTACATGTCCAGTTATCCGAAAGTTTCAGGAATATTTCGTGAAATGTTGCAATAAAAATGCATATAACATACTTCTTTGCATGTTGATGCCCAAGGAAGAAATGTATTGGTTTAAATGGAACATTATTAATATAATGCAATTGCAATCGTGACACAAAGAGTATGTGAAGAAAAATCAACATAAGCAATGTTTGAATTAAGTATTTTTTTGCTTGTACTCTTTAATAGCCTCTGTGTTTTGTCACCAACATGGCATGGACATTTTTGTGGAATTATTATTGAGCACATAGAAGGATCTCTTGGTGAACCACTGTTCATATAATTGGTTTGTGTTTACCTGAGGTATGAACTCATTGTTAATTGTACTTAGATTTTCCTGCAACACAACTAGTCTTTGTCATATATCTGCTGTTTGTGTCCTGTTTGATGCTTGGATGACATGAGACATTGGACCAAGCCTCAGGAAAGAAGGGCAGCTGTGTGGCAACACAATAGCCATGTAGACCAGCATTACATTGGGAACAAGGTACCATATAGGACTCACGTCCTTATAGGACTTTTGGTCCTCACGATGCTTTCTCCGTTATGATGTCATGATATGACTAACATTCTAAACCAACGATAACTCCCCAGAATCAGATGGTTCTAGTGGATTATTACATCATCCATGAGCTGGAGTATAAAATGCTAAACAGTTGTCCTGTCTATCATTATCAGGCAGACAGAACAGGAGACAAGCTGACCAGAAGGAGACAGCCTTGTCCAATACGTCCCTTTGCATAAGGCTGCGAAAGAACAACAGGGTAGGTGTGCTCCACAACATAGATTCCCCAACGGCCATCATGATGAGGTAGGTGACATGGGGTAAGGAGAAGGAGGAAGAGTGAGGGAGAAAGAGGAGGGAGGAGGAGAGTGGAGAGGAGGAGGGATACAGGAGAGAGTGGGCAGAGGAGAAGAGAAGGGAGGAGAGGACATAATCTGTCTCCACAATCCTATGTGGCCTCTCCTCATCTTGCCCACTCTCTTCCATTTCCTTCCCCCCCTCACCTCTTTATGGGGATAATGGTACCAACAGGAGCTTGAGTGAGATGGCTGAGATTGATGGAGGAGGAGGTGGGCGGTGGAGCCATCTCCCTCCAGCTCCAGTTGGTAGTATTATCCCCATTATCTGTCTCTATGGCTGGGATTGAGGGAGGATGAGTGGGAGGGAGAGCAGAGAAGAGGAGGAGCTGGTGAGGCTGGGCTGGGCCTTTTCCATTTCTCTTGTGCTGTGCTGTTACTGTGTGCTATTACCATATACCTTGTCCTGTGCTGTTACTTTGTGCCATGCTATCACCATTTAACTTGTGCTGTGCTGTTACTGTGGGGTATTACCATATACCTTGTCCTGTGCTGTTACTGTGTACCATGCTATTACCAGTTAACTTGTGCTGTTACTGTGTCCTAATACCATAAACCTTGTCCTGTGCTGTTACTTTGTGCCATGCTATTACCAGTCAACATGTGCTGTGCTGTTACTGTGTGCTATTATCATATACCTTGTCCTGTGCTGTTATTTTGTGCCATGCTATTACCAGTTAACTTGTGCTGTGCTGTTACTGTGTGCTAATACCATGTACCTTGTCCTGTACTGTTACTTTGTGCCATGCTATTATCTGTTAACTTGTGCTATTCTGTTACTGTAGGCTATTACCATATACCTTGTCCTGTGCTGTTACTTTGTGCTATTACCATATACCTTGTCCTGTGCTGTTACTTTGTGCCATGATATCTACCAGTTAACTTGTGCTGTTCTGTTACTGTGTGCTATTACCACATACCTTGTCATGTGCAGTTACTTTGTGCCAATGCTATTACCAGTTAACTTGTGCTGTGCTGTTACTTTGTGCTATTACCATATACCTTGTCCTGTACTGTTACTTTGTGCCATGCTATTACCAGTTAACTTGTGCTGTGCTGTTACTGTTTGCTATCACCATATACATTGTGCTGTGCTGTTACTTTGTGCCATGCTATCACCAGTTAACTTGTGCTGTTACTGTGTGCTATTACCATTTAACATTTTATTTGTGCTGTTACAGTGTGCTTTTACCATATACCTTGTCCTGTGCTGTTACTTTTTGCCATGATATGTACCAGTTAACTTGTGCTGTTCTGTTACTGTGTGCTATTACCACATACCTTGTCATGTGCAGTTACTTTGTGCCAATGCTATTACCAGTTAACTTGTGCTGTGCTGTTACTGTATGCTATTACCAGTTAACTTGTGCTGTGCGGTTACTTTGTGCTATTACCATATACCTTGTCCTGTACTGTTACTTTGTGCCATGCTATTACCATTTAACTTGTGCTGTTACTGTGTGCTATTACCATATACCTTGTCCTGTGCTGTTACTTTGTGCCATGCTATTACTAGGTAACTTGTGCTGTGCTGTTACTGTGTCCTATTACCATATACCTTGTCCTGTGCTGTTACTTTGTGCCATGCTATTACCTTTTAACATTTTACCTGTGCTGATACTGTGGGCTATTACCATATACCTTGTCCTGTGCTGTAACTGTGTGCTATTAACATTTAACTTGTGCTGTTACTGTGTGCTATTACCATATACCTTGTCCTGTGCTGTTACTTTGTGCCATGCTATAACCATTTAACATTTTACCTGTGCTGTTACTGTGTGCTATTATCATATACCTTGTCCTGTGCTGTTACTTTGTGCCATGCTATTACCAGTTAACTTGTGCTGTGCGGTTACTGTGTGCTAATACCATATACCTTGTCCTGTTCTGTTCCTTTGTGCCATGCTATCACCAGTTAACTTGTGCTGTTACTGTGTGCTAATACCATGTACCTTGTCCTGTACTGTTACTTTGTGCCATGATATCTACCAGTTAACTTGTGCTGTTCTGTTACTGTGTGCTATTACCACATACCTTGTCATGTGCAGTTACTTTGTGCCAATGCTATTACCAGTTAACTTGTGCTGTGCTGTTACTGTATGCTATTACCAGTTAACTTGTGCTGTGCGGTTACTGTGGTCTATTACCAACTACCTTATCTTGTGCTGTTACTTTGTGCCATGCTATTACTATTTAACTTGTGCTGTGCTCTTACTGTGTGCTGTTACCATATACCTTGTCCTGTGCTGTTACTTTGTGCCATGCTATAACCATTTAACATTTTACCTGTGCTGTTACTGTGGGCTATTACCATATACCTTGTCCTGTGCTGTAACTGTGTGCTATTACCATTTAACTTGTGCTGTTACTGTGTGCTATTATCATATACCTTGTCCTGTGCTGTTACTTTGTACCATGCTATTACCAGTTAACTTGTGCTGTTACTGTGTCCTAATACCATATACCTTGTCCTGTGCTGTTACTTTGTGCCATGCTATTACCATTTAACTTGTGCTGTGCTGTTACTGTGGGGTATTACCATATACCGTGTCCTGTGCTGTTACTTTGTACCATGCTATTACCAGTTAACTTGTGCTGTTACTGTGTCCTAATACCATATACCTTGTCCTGTGCTGTTACTTTGTGCCATGCTATTACCAGTCAACTTGTGCTGTGCTGTTACTGTGTGCTATTACCATATATTTTGTCCTGTGCTGTTCCTTTGTGCCATGCTATTACCAGTTAACTTGTGCTGTTCTGTTACTGTGTGCTATTACCATATATATTGTCCTGTGCTGTTACTTTGTGCCATGATATTACCATTAAACTTGTGCTGTTCTGTTACTGTGTGCTATTACCATATACCTTGTCCTGTACTGTTACTTTGTGCCATGCTATTACCAGTTAACTTGTGCTGGGCTGTTACTGTGTGCTATTACCATATACCTTGTCCTGTGCTGTTACTTTGTGCCATGCTATTACCAGTTAACTTGTGCTGTGCTGTTACTGTGTGCTATTACCATATACCTTGTCCTGTGCTGTTACTTTGTGCCATGCTATTACCAGTTAACTTGTGCTGTGCTGTTACTGTGTGCTATTACCATATACCTTGTCCTGTGCTGTTACTTTGTGCCATGCTATTACCAGTTAACTTGTGCTGTGCTGTTACTGTGTGCTATTACCAACTACCTTATCTTGTGCTGTTACTTTGTGCCATGCTATTACTAGTTAACTTGTGCTGTGCTGTTACTGTGTGCTATTACCATATACCTTGTCCTGTGCTGTTACTTTGTGCCATGCTATTACCAGTTAACTTGTGCTGTTTTGTTACTGTGTGCTATTACCACATACCTTGTCCTGTGCTGTTACTTTGTGCCATGCTATTACCATTTAACTTGTGCTGTGCTGTGCTGTTACTGTGGGGTATTACCATATACCGTGTCCTGTGCTGTTACTTTGTGCCATGCTATTACCAGTTACCTTGTGCTGTTACTGTGTCCTAATACCATATACCTTGTCCTGTGCTGTTACTTTGGGCCATGCTATAACCAATTAACATTTTACCTGTGCTGTTACTGTGGGCTATTACCATATACCTTGTCCTGTGCTGTTACTTTGTGCCATGCTATTACCAGTTAACTTGTGCTGTTTTGTTACTGTGTGCTATTACCACATACCTTGTCCTGTGCTGTTACTTTGTGCCATGCTATTACCATTTAACTTGTGCTGTGCTGTGCTGTTACTGTGGGCTATTACCATATATCTTGTCCTGTGCTGTTCCTTTGTGCCATGCTATTACCAGTTAACTTGTGCTGTTCTGTTACTGTGTGCTATTACCATATATATTGTCCTGTGCTGTTACTTTGTGCCATGATATTACCATTAAACTTGTGCTGTTACTGTGTGCTATTACCATATACCTTGTCCTGTGCTGTTACTTTGTGCCATGCTATTACCAGTTAACTTGTGCTGTTTTGTTACTGTGTGCTATTACCACATACCTTGTCATGTGCTGTTACTTTGTGCCATGCTATTACCATTTAACTTGTGCTGTGCTGTTACTGTGGGGTATTACCATATACCTTGTCCTGTGCTGTTACTTTGTGCCATGCTATTACTAGTTAACTTGTGCTGGGCTGTTACTGTGTGCTATTACCATATACCGTGTCCTGTGCTTTTACTTTGTGCCATGCTATTACCATTCAACTTGTGCTGTGCTGTTACTGTGTGCTATTACCATATACCTTGTCCTGTGCTGTTACTTTGTGCCATGCTATTATCTGTTAACTTGTGCTATTCTGTTACTGTGGGCTATTACCATATACCTTGTCCTGTGCTGTTACTTTGTGCCATGATATGTACCATTTAACTTGTGCTGTGCTGTTACTGTGTGGTATTACCATATACCTTGTCCTGTGTTGTTTCTTTGTGCCATGCTATTACCATTTAACTTGTGCTGTGCTGTTACTGTGTGCTATTACCATATACCTTGTCCTGTGCTGTTACTTTGTGCCATGCTATTACTAGTTAACTTGTGCTGGGCTGTTACTGTGTGCTATTACCATATACCGTGTCCTGTGCTTTTACTTTGTGCCATGCTATTACCAGTTAACTTGTGCTGTGCGGTTACTGTGTGCTATTACCATATACCTTGTCCTGTACTGTTACTTTGTGCCATGCTATTACTAGGTAACTTGTGCTGTGCTGTTACTGTGTCCTATTACCATATTCCTTGTCCTGTGCTGTTACTTTGTGCCATGCTATTACCTTTTAACATTTTACCTGTGCTGATGCTGTGGGCTATTACCATATACCTTGTACTGTGCTGTAACTGTGTGCTATTACCATTTAACTTGTGCTGTTACTGTGTGCTATTACCATATACCTTGTCCTGTGCTGTTACTTTGTACCATGCTATTACCAGTTAACTTGTGCTGTTACTGTGTCCTAATACCATATACCTTGTCCTGTGCTGTTACTTTGTGCCATGCTTTAACTAGTTTACTTGTGCTGTGCTGTTACTGTGGTCTATTACCAACTACCTTATCTTGTGCTGTTACTTTGTGCCATGCTATTACTAGTTAACTTGTGCTGTGCTCTTACTGTGTGCTGTTACCACATACCTTGTCCTGTGCTGTTACTTTGTACCATGCTATTACCAGTTAACTTGTATGGTAATAGCACAATGGCAACACTTTGAGACAAATGTGTAGCGTAATAAACAACACAGGACAAAAGGTATAATAATAGTAATGCCACACAGTAATGGCACAGCACAAGATAAATGGTACATATCATGGCACAAGCTAACAGCACAGAGACAGGTATAATAGCCACAGTGGGAATAGCACAGGTGCAGATGTGTGGCACAAGAAGCTAGCACAGGACAGAGCATATGGCTGAATAACACAGTAACAGCACAGCACAAGTTGAATGGTAATATGGCACAAGCGAAGCACAGGACACGTATATGTGAAATAGCACGCAGTAACTGGCCAGCCTGGGTAACTAGTAAATAACGTAATACAAATAACAGCACAGGACAAGGTATATGGTAATACCCCACAGTAACAACACAGCACAAGTTAAATAATGTAGCATGGCACAAAGCTGCTGAAGCACATATGTGTAATAGCACACAGTAACAAAACAGCACAAATAGCTATTATAGCATGGCACAAATAACAGCACAGGACAAGTATATGGTAATAGCACACAGTAACAGCACAAATTTGTAGTAATATCATGGCACAATAACAGCACAGGACCTTATATGTGTGCTTTGCAGTAACAGAACAGCACAAGTTAACAGTAATAGCATGGCACAGAGCACAGAATTAAGATGTAATAGCCCCGGCACAGCTTCAATTAAATGGTAATAGCGTAACAATAACACAGGACAGGTAATGTGGTAATAGCACACAGTAGCTCACGGCACAAGTAACGCAGGACAAGGTATGTAGTAATAATACAATATTTGCTGGAAGCATAGCATGGCTAAACAGGACAAGTATATGTGTTAGGACACAGTAACAGCACAAGGTAACTGGTAATGCATGGCGCAAAGTGGCACAGGACACGTATATGTACCCCGCTTACAGCACAGCACAGGATTAAATGTCAATAGCATAACAAATAACAGCACAGGACAAACATGGTAATAGCACACAGTAACAAAACAGCACAAGTTAACTGGTAATAGCATGGCACAAAGTAACAGCACAGGACAAGGTATATGGTAACAGCACACAGTAAGAGCACAGCACAAGTTAACTAGTAATAGCATGGCACAAAGTAACAGCACAAGATAAGGTAGTTGGTACAGCACACAGTAACAGCACAGCACATAACTTGCAATAGCATGGCACAAAGTAACAGCACAGGACAAGGTATATGGTAATAGCACACAGTAACAGCACAGCACAAGTTAACTGGGTAGCTAGCATACAAACAAAGTAACAGCACAGACAAGGTATATGGTAATAGCACACAGTAACAGCACAGCACAAGTTAACTGGCAATAGCATGGCACAAAGTAACAGCACAGGACAAGGTATATGGTAATAAAGCACAGTAACAGCCCAGCACAAGTTAACTGGTAATAGCATGGCACAAAGTAACAGTACAGGACAAGGTATATGGTAATAGCACAAAGTAACAGAACAGCACAAGTTAATGGTAATAGCATGGCACAAAGTAACAGCACAGGACAAGGTATATGGTAATAGCACACAGTAACAGAACAGCACAAGTTAACTGGTAGATATCATGGCACAAAGCAGCACAAGACAAAATATATGGTAATAGCACACAGTAACAGCACAGCACAAGTTAACTGGTAATAGCATGGGCAAAGTAACAGCACAGGACAAGGTATATGGTAATAGGACACAGTAACAGCACAAGTTAACTGCAATAGCATGGCACAAAGTAACAGCACAGGACAAGGTATATGGTAATACCACACAGTAACAGCACAGCACAAGTTAACTGGTAATAGCATGGCACAAAGTAACAGCACAGGACAAGGTATATGGTATTAGGACACAGTAACAGCACAAGTTAACTGGTAATAGCATGGTACAAAGTAACAAGGCACAGGACAAGGTATATGATAATAGCACACAGTAACAGCACAAGTTAAATGGTAATAGCACACAGTTACAGCACAGGACAAGGTATATGGTAATAGCCCACAGTAACAGCACAGGTAAAATGTTAAATGGTTATAGCATGGCACAAAGTAACAGCACAGGACAAGGTATATGGTAACAGCACACAGTAAGAGCACAGCACAAGTTAAATAGTAATAGCATGGCACAAAGTAACAGCACAAGATAAGGTAGTTGGTAATAGACCACAGTAACCGCACAGCACAAGTTAACTGGTAATAGCATACAGTAACAGCACAGCACAAGTTAACTGGTAATAGCATTGGCACAAAGTAACTGCACATGACAAGGTATGTGGTAATAGCACACAGTAACAGAACAGCACAAGTTAACTGGTAGATATCATGGCACAAAGTAACAGTCAGGACAAGGTACATGGTATTAGAACACAAAAGTAACGGGTGATAGCACAGGAACAGAACAGGACAAGGTATATGGTAACACAGTAAACTGCACAGCACAAAACTGGTAACAGCAAAGTAACAGGACAAGGTATATGATAATAGCACACAGTAACAGCACAGGTAAATGTTAAATGGTTATAGCATGGCACAAAGTAACAGCACAGACAAGGTATATGCAATAGCACACAGTAACAGCACAAGTTAAATGTTAATAGCACACAGTTACACAGGACAAGGTAGGTAATAGCTATCAGCACACATAAAATGTTAAAAAAGGTAATAGCATGGCACAGTAACAGCACAGGACAAGGTATATGGTAATAGGACACAGTAACAGCACAGCACAAGTTACTCTTATAATATATGGCATGGCTAATTCAGGACAAGGGTATATGGTAATATAATACAGTAACAGCACAAGTTAAAATGGTAACAATGGCACAAAGTAACAGACAGGACAGTATATGGTAATAGCCCAAAGTAACCGCACAGCACAAGTTAACTGGTAATAGCATACAGTAAATGTAACAGCACAAGCGACAAGTGGCTAGCATTGGCACAAAGCTGCACATGACAAGGTATGTGGTAATAGCCACAGTAACAGAACAGCACAAGTTAACTGGTACATATCATGGCAAAAAGTAACAGCACAGGACAAGGTATATGGTAAAAGCACACTGTAACAGCACAAATAAAATGTTAAGGTAATAGCACACAGTAACAGCACAAGTTAACTGCACAGCATGGCACAAAGTAACAGCACAGCACAATGTATATGGTGATAGCAAACAGTAACAGCACAGCACAAGTTAACTGCAATAGCATGGCACAAAGTAACAGTACAGGACAAGGTATATGGTAATAGCACAAAGTAACCGCACAGCACAAGTTAACTGGTAATAGCATTGGCAATAAAGTAACTGCACATACATGTGCACAAACAGAACAGCACAAGTTAACTGGTAGATATCAGCACACAGGACAAGGTATATGGTAATAGCACAAAGTAACAGCACAGGACAAGGTATATGGTAATAGCCTACAGTAACAGAATAGCACAAGTTAACAGATAATAGCATGGCACAAAGTAACAGTATACAGGACAAGGTATTATGGTATTAGCACAGTAACAGCACAGCACAAAGTTAACTGGTAATAGCATGGCACAAAATAACAGCACAGGACAAGGTATATGATAATAGCACACAGTAACAGCACAGCACATGTTGACTGGTAATAGCATGGCACAAAGTAACAGCACAGGACAAGGTTTATGGTATTAGGACACAGTAACAGCACAAGTTAACTGGTAATAGCATGGTACAGTAACAGCACAGGACAAGGTATATGGTAATACCCACAGTAACAGCACAGCACAAGTTAAATGGTGATAGCATGGCACAAAGTAACAGCACAGGACAAGGTATATGGTAATAGCACACAGTAACAGCACAGCACAAGAGAAATGGAAAAGGCCCAGCCCAGCCTCACCAGCTCCTCCTCTTCTCTGCTCTCCCTCCCACTCATCCTCCCTCAATCCCAGCCATAGAGACAGATAATGGGGATAATACTACCAACTGGAGCTGGAGGGAGATGGCTCCACCGCCCACCTCCTCCTCCATCAATCTCAGCCATCTCACTCCAGCTCCTGTTGGTACCATTATCCCCATAAAGAGGTGAGGGGGGAAGGAAATGG
This sequence comes from Dallia pectoralis, assembly GCA_029465975.1. Lineage (NCBI taxonomy): Eukaryota > Metazoa > Chordata > Actinopteri > Esociformes > Umbridae > Dallia > Dallia pectoralis. The sequence goes on from CM055744.1 coordinate 2,826,914, forward strand.
AAGAGAGTGGGCAAGATGAGGAGAGGCCACATAGGATTGTGGAGACAGATTATGTCCTCTCCTCCCTTCTCTTCTCCTCTGCCCACTCTCTCCTGTATCCTCCTCCTCTCCACTCTCCTCCTCCCTCCTCTTTCTCCCTCACTCTTCCTCCTTCTCCTTACCCCATGTCACCTACCTCATCATGATGGCCGTTGGGGAATCTATGTTGTGGAGCACACCTACCCTGTTGTTCTTTCGCAGCCTTATGCAAAGGGACGTATTGACAAGGCTGTCTCCTTCTGGTCAGCTTGTCTCCTGTTCTGTCTGCCTGATAATGATAGACAGGACAACTGTTTAGCATTTTATACTCCAGCTCATGGATGATGTAATAATCCACTAGAACCATCTGATTCTGGGGAGTTATCGTTGGTTTAGAATGTTAGTCATATCATGACATCATAACGGAGAAAGCATCGTGAGGACCAAAGTCCTATAAGGACGTGAGTCCTATATGGTACCTTGTTCCCAATGTAATGCTGGTCTACATGGCTATTGTGTTGCCACACAGCTGCCCTTCTTTCCTGAGGCTTGGTCCAATGTCTCATGTCATCCAAGCATCAAACAGGACACAAACAGCAGATATATGACAAAGACTAGTTGTGTTGCAGGAAAATCTAAGTACAATTAACAATGAGTTCATACCTCAGGTAAACACAAACCAATTATATGAACAGTGGTTCACCAAGAGATCCTTTTATGTGCTCAATAATTATTCCAAAAATGTCCATGCCATGTTGGTGACAAAACACAGAGGCTATTAAAGAGTACAAGCAAAAATACTTAATTCAAACATTGCTTATGTTGATTTTTCTTCACATACTCTTTGTGTCACGATTGCAATTGCATTATATTAATAATGTTCCATTTAAACCAATACATTTCTTCCTTGGGCATCAACATGCAAAGAAGTATGTTATATGCATTTTTATTGCAACATTTCAAAATATTCCTGAAACTTTCGGATAACTGGACATGTAATATTTTAATGTTTGAAAAACACCGTAACAACAACCTGTGTAAATTATATTTGACATTAAGGGGAAAGTATCCTGGAAAAACATAACAACATTCATTGGCGTAAATTTAGGGTGGGACGGTTCCCCACCAATGTTAGGAAACATGTTATATTGCTATTCTGTAAGGTATACGTTGACAGTAGTAGTAGTAGTAGTAGTATTTCTAACGTTAACGAGCCTTTGTCCTGGAACTGGAAGACAACTACTGAATTGTCTGCTTGCTAGTTATCGGACATTCATTTGTCTTGAATGGAGACGATGCTGTAGTTGTGGAGGAAGCAATGCTAGCTAGTACCTGCAAACCTGTCAAAGGATTGTTATTATCGCAGGGCTATCAAGTCTCACGCATTTCAACACGTTCACACGCCACACCTTTTTACGCAGAGACAGTTCCAGGAATCGCGCACCAAGTTGCGCCGTTATTTTTTAAACAGCTTAACAAGTAGATGACTGAATTGAGTTTCCCATACAGTCCAGAAGGACCTGCCTCGCACCAGCCAATCAAATAAAAACATATAGCTACCGAACAGCCAATCAGAAAATAGCATTACCGTATCCGGGTAAGATTTTGGTATTCCGACGACACTCGGTCTCAGATTCAGATGCTAGCTGAGGTAGCTACAGAAGAGGACAGTAGTCATATTGATTCAGATTCTCGCTGAGTTAGCTACAGAAGAGGTTAGCTTCAGAAGAGGACAGCATGCAGTCACATTGATTCAGATGCTAGCTGAGGTAGCTACATAAGAGGACAGTAGTCATATTGATTCAGATTCTCGCTGAGTTAGCTACAGAAGAGGACAGCATGCAGTCACATTGACTCACATCTGACCGAAGTAGCTACATACTGTTTGACATGGGAGAAGACCATATCCTATGAGTACAGTAAGTCATCTCATCATTGCTGAGGAATATATGTGTCCAGACAGCTAGTATAAGCTAACAGTTTGACCTCAGCACGTGAACTAGCCTAGCTAGCCGGTTGAATCCAAGCTAATTTCTGCAGCTATTCTGAAACTTGTTTAGTATTAGTTCAGGAAACATTATTCACAAAGCTTTAATCTTCTTATTTCACCACTAAGAGTTCTTCTAAATTGCACTTAGTCAAATTGCACCAATAGAGTTCCGGACCCCACGTGACTACCTGTGTTCGGGCCGCCATTTTGGCAGTAAAAGCGCCGAAGCTTTCAAGCCATCGGAGTACTCATCTCACTTTAATTCGCATGACATTGAGCTTTATATAAAAAATAGGTTAAATATTACCGACCCATACAATGCCCCCTAGGTGCTTTTCACAAGTATCTCCGCTGAAGAAGACGTCCCAGATCTGCAGTATCCGGATATAAAAGTACCTGATAAACTTCCTACTCGGGTGACTCTGAAAGCCTAGAAAAGCCTGGAGGGTTACAAGTGGACTCAGTCTGGCTTTGTAACGAACATCCAGCTGTGGAATCTTCAAGCAAAAAATGCTGCATTACTGGAACGGTAAGTGTCCCAGTTTAATAGGTAGTGTAACGTTAGCATGGCTAGTAGAGGTCCGGGTTGTTTGTTTACGTTAGCTTGGCTAGCAACTGCGGTGCGTCTGGCTATCTGTAGCTAGTTTGTTTCTTTGATGTACTCAACCAAGTTAGCTAACATTTTTAATTTCATGTATAGGTTAATCATTCCCTCTGTGGTTCAGGTGTCAGGTACAATTACCAAACATATCGGTATTTTTGTCTTTTTTATTAATTTAATTAATAAACTAATTATATAAAATATTGTCAATGCACTAAACTGGTTCTATGCCTTTACTTTATAAATACAATTTATTTAAAAAAATACAAGGACATTTATTTTCCTTTAATCCATTCCTTTAATGGTTTTAGCTCATTGGGTGTTATATACGGCTGGGGGTACCATCTTTCAGTCTTGTTTTGCTTGCTCCTGGCTCTTTTAGTAGCGCTGATCCACTTAGCTTGCCTCTCCGCATCTTTAGGAATCTGCCGAATGCAGACAAAATGGCGGTGCCCCGGTTTCAGGTCCCGTAAACAACATCATCCCCCGGAACTCTATAGTTTTATTTTAAAAGTAATACAAAGTAGTTCAGACCAAGCAGTTGTATTTGTCTATTTCAAAGTGATGATTGCTATGTGAAATTCCTGTGTGTCTACCTGATGCATTTGTCGAATTAAAGTGATTTGATTTGGGGGATATTTAAACAACCTGGACTTAATTTGCTTCATTTCTTTCTGTTCTTTGTCTGGTAGGAGAAAAACTAAATGTCGGCTTCACCACCAGAGCTACCCTCAACAGGCTCATTGAGGCTGGAGAGACATCACACCTCAAGAGGTGCAGGTATCCCAGCAGGCAGCACTGGCGTTTCTGGTCAGGGCTGTAGAGTACGGAATCAACAAACTCCATCTGAATGGTTCTGCTGTAAATAACTGTTCAGTTCCCATGGGAAGTCTCATTTCCTCTCCCAGGTGCAGGATGTGTTTTGATTGAGCCATGTAGACTTTATGGGTTCCTGATAAGAGGGACTCCAGAGTTAATAACATGTACGTGGAGGATAGAATAACATGGGCTTTAAAGGCAAGGAGAGGGAGGGTTTATACTGGACGTATATATAGCAGAGGTCAACCTAATAATGGTTGAGCATTGTTGACATGTAAATGAATTGTGCATGGCTCCAGGTTCATGAATCTTGAATAAATACATTTTCATTATTAATAGAAACTACAGTCTCTGTACTCATCCCTTTCATTTCCACGACAGAATTTGGCGATGAGCATGGGATGGCTAACTCCAATCACTGATCGTTCCCCAGGACTCTGAGGTTAACTGGCCACAGGGACCACAACAGTGTGAGCCTTGGGAGCTCACCCTCTGTCTAAGCAGAAGGGACCCACCTCAAACCTGACTGGGAGCGTCAGTGGAGGGATACACCATCCCGAACAAAACAAAAAGGGTGAGACTGGAGTTTCTTTTGGATAGGACTCGAGTAAAGACCTGGAAGTTCTTAAAGACTTACAGGCCAGGTTTGGAATACCTGTGAGCTCAAAAAGACCTAGAGGTTCTAGAGAAAGACTTCTTGGCCAAGTTCCAAGGACCTGGAAAGGTTCTAAAAACCTTCGAATAAATGAGTATACTGGAAATAGATATAAATAAGATTATCCCGTGTGGGTACTGCCAAATTATCCCGTGTGGGTACAGCTGGGATTATCCTGTATGGGTACATCTGGAGAAATAATTGGATATAGGCCTATAGATAAATATAAGAAATATATACGAGATCTCTTTGTGAAATAATTCCTTTTTGTGTGTGTTTTGTCCTCTGTTTTTGAGTACAAGTAACGAAGGACATGGGGACGATCAACAGTAAGCCACTGGCAGGCACCTGTTTGCCGGATCCACTGATTGGACCGTGAAGGATATGGTGGATGCGTGGGGCACGGGAGTTTCAGAACAGGTGGTATTGTGGCACAAAGTATCTGATTTCCCCATTAAAAGGAACATTCAGCGAAGCTAGGCTAACTGAATGTAGGAGGATATCCTTCACCGGTATGATAAGGGTAAAAACAGAGAGAACGTAAAGTGGGGTGACTATAGAAAATCGGAAAGAGAGGCAGACAGGAGGGCAGAGAGTGGGTAGAAAGATAATAGTAAAGGGAGTGTGACAGAGAGTGAGGAGAAACTGAAGAATAGGAATAGAGAGGATGATGAACGTGACATTCCACTTCCTTACTCTACTCCTATCCCTGCAGCTTCAGTACCAGCGCTGACCCCGCAGCCTTTGTCTGTGTCCGCGGCGCCAGCCCAGCCGCCTCTCTACTCAAAGCTGGAAGACTCGAAATTTCGCCTACAGGATTCGACCCCCATCGACCTCCACTCCTTTCACCACCCCACCTGCATTGTTTCTCCTGAACAAGCCTCCCAACCAGCTCCCATGACTACCAGATCCGGACGCTCAGGTGATCCAGACTGAGCTTTCCATGGCTCCTCTGGTGGGCTATCCTAACCGCCATGCACAACCGGGAGTGGAGGAGTCATGTCACGCCCATAAATAGTCAAAGAAACGCCCTGAATTAATATTTATAGATTGAAACGCCATGACAAACTCGGAGGAAAACCGGAAAAGTAACGTTACTTAATGTGAAGTTTCCTGTTGGAGAGGTGGAAAATAGGAGAACATGTTGTTTGCCAAAATGCCGATTTATTGGCACAATGTTGCTGATAATGTGACACAAATTATTAGGACATTGATCGACTGAAAATGTTTTCGATATATGACAGCATTTTCATTATCACTCGCGCTGCACCGATTACATTTGGGAATCAGACATTGATGCAAATTGCGCTTTGGTTTGCCTGTTCACCCGCAGTGAAACTTATGTAATTATGAGATTATATATTATGTAGCTGATAACGACATCTATTTTATGAAATATACTTTCCCCAGTGGACAATAAAGACTATCTATATATTTATATATATCCATATCCCCATATATGTATTTCCATCTATCTATATATGCATTTCAGCTATATATCCATCTCCCCACCTATATCCATCTATATATCTCCATCTATCCGTCAGACGGAGATATCGACAAGAATATCAGTTTTATGCACGATTTAATTCTGTTTGCCGTATTATTTATGAAGATCAATTGCACAACATGACAATACAATTACAGAACATATATATTCAGGATGAACTGAAAGACATTTCTGAAGAGCTGGCAGATCCAATCAAGGACTCTGTTGAGTTCAGGTACCAAAATGGAAAAATTGGTGCGTCTCTACAAGCCGTCAGGGCAGAAATTGCATACATCACGCACGCGCCAAGATGAGACTGCGCTGGGCAGACATCCGAGAGGGATTCACGAAGAACTCCTCTGGTCAGAGGAGCGTGCATACCAGAAGCAACTCAAAGTTCTTCTGGAGAAAGTCACAACAGCCTACCCAACCTTAACTGACTGGCCTGCCATTTACAAGTGTGTGCACTTGTGCTGGGTCCTGAAGAATCTGTGGATGACTTCATGGACAGGCTGGAGAGGTGTTTCAAGAAATTCAGTGGTATTAGCCAAACTGAGAACTCTGAAAACTACCACAGCCAACTGAAGGCTGCACTGGTCCTGGGACTGAACTCTGCTTTGAGCGAGACAGTTGTGTGGGATAGGAGTCAGCCTCCCTACAGACTGTAATGGACCATTGCAAGCATGTGGAAAGGCAGCAGCAGAGTTGATACCGAAAAGACAAGAAAAAGAGACTCTATATGAAAAAAGGGAAACTCAAGACAACAGGCTGCCCAGCTCATATGTATTACGAAGGACAAGGTCGAGTGGTGCAAGAGGAGGTGGAGTGGATGGGTTTTGGGAGAAGAGAACAATTTAGAACGGAGGACCCGCCCGGGGGCGGACGGAAGCGTGGCGGACCGGACAACAGGCTGGTCATGTTATAGCTGCGGTAAAAGGGTCACTTTTGTAGAGTGCCTGAGCCGCGGGGGTGGATGGCAGACGGGACCCCGTCACGCAGAGTCACACACCAAACCTGAGGAAGAATGAAGTACAGCGGAACAGTTGACATGGTGCACGATTTGTTTCTCAAAGAAGATTACCAAGACAAAGGTAGTCCTTTGTAACCCTTCTGATTGATGGTAAGCCTTTAAGTTTCCTAGTAGACACAGGTGCTGAATTATCTGTTATCATGCACGACCCTATGTTAAAATTTCCCATGTCAAATGAAACCTATGCACTGTAGGTGCTTCTGGTTTGAATGACAGAGGCATTAACTATGCCGTTATCTGTCGAAGGTACAAGATGTCAGCACCAATTCGTTTTTTCCTCATATTGTCCTTGTAATTTGGCTGGTGGGGACCTCATGTGCAAATTGGGCATGAAAGTTGCTTGTGGATTAGATGGTAATAAAATTACACAACCACAAGAAAACTATCAAATAATGATGCTGTCTGACATTCATACAGGTCCAGATTGGCATTATGCATGGAATTTTAAAAATCAGATGTAAACTCTAAACGCATTGATGAAATATTTTCCATTGTACGTTCTCACTGGGAAAACAAGGTAGAGAGTTACATTGTATGTTGAAATGTTCCCCATTTGTTAGAGATTTGGCTTATGAGAAGCATTGGGGGTCAAAGTGGGTTCTGAGGCTATAATATGCAGAAATATGTATATAGGATTAGAACATTGTGCGTTAGCAGTTCAACTGACTTGCAAACAGCCGAAACGATTTGACTTCTCTTATAGCATACCTCACAATTCAATTGCTAAAACAGACAAGGTTTGCTGGGGGATGCTGGAGCCCTGGTTAAAACTGTATTAGATGTTAATGATTGGATTGCCATGAAAGATGGTTCTAGATTTTTCCCACATGGTGTGTGTGGTGGTGTGTTTATGGAATTTTATGATCATTCAAGAAGCTTAATACATGTAAGTCTCATAGATGTTATTTAGGCCAAGAGGCACAAAGAAAGGGATGCTCAGAAACCTTCTAGCTATACTGGGGTGAACAGGGATGACATCTGTGTCTTAAGAGGGGCCCAATGCTAGAAATAGATGTCTTGATTACATTACTTGTGATGGACTGTCAAAGCAAATGTATGGTTTACATGTGTCTCACCATAAATGGATATGTACCAGGCCTCCCCTTTACTTGACTGGGGAGTGAACCTCGGGTTTCATGACAGCTCCATACATCACCCATATTATACTGTATAGTTTGTTGAGATTATCTGACGGCCTGATCTGTTCTCCATTTGAGTATTGTTTAGGTTGGTGTGTCAATGAGTGTGCGTGAATTCATTCCTTTAAATACCCCTGCAGAAGTTCTTCTCATTAGGGTCAGTCTGATCCAGCACAGGTTATTGTCCTGTTGTCTGATGAAGGCTTTCCTCAAACCCATTCTTCAAGCTTGCTATAGGGATTGATCTGATCAATGCAAAAGCTTAAACCTGTATTTGAGAAATGGTTTCTTACTTGCAATTAAACAAGTTAAAAATTGTCAACTGTAACATACTCGTGCGTCTTACTTTAAGTTCAAATTCAGCGATTAAAGTCTAAAATTTCACGACATGTGTTCCATTCTATTTATCTGTGCAGGTGCAGAGAGGGGTACAGGGTGTTGACAGAGCTGTGTCTCAGTTTCAAATGGTGTCATTGCCTGTTTTGTTGTTGATTCTGCCCTGTTTGACATTGGGCAGATGAAAGGTGTTCAACCTCTCGTAGTTACTCCTAAATCCACATTCAGGCCTAGTAGAGCTAAGGAAGCTATGATTCCTTAGCAGGGAGGGGTGCCATAATACTAGGGATGTAAACGGTTAAGCGACTATCGACACTGTCGATAAGAATTTACTCGATTAAATGAATTGTCGGTTAATTGAACATTGCAATCAAAGACCTTTTCCACAGGACATGAGGCGTAATTGAACGTGACACGAGATTCTCGCGGGCGCCACAGAGTACCAAAGTCACGCACTACCCCAAAAGCGTTCCCATGTCAGTGTAGATGTTTACAGACTGATTTTCAGCTAGTATGCTTCAGTGAGTAACAATTTGCTGCTTGCGAGACAGGTGTGGTGGTAATTTAGCACCAACAACCTCTAATGCTGAAGTGACGGTATATGCTACTAAGGGCTCTCCTGTGGAGAACACTGGGCAGAGCCATCTATGAAAAACTCCAGGTCAACATTTTCACAGGGGTGTGTCTGAGAGGTCGGGTCGTGGCTTGTTGACCTCTTCCACTATGGCTGCACAGTTGTGAGGGGTTACCATCATCCTCTGTAGGCAAAAGAGGAGCAGGGTTAAGAAAGGCATCTCTTCAGTGTAACATGAGACATTGTCAGAAGAATGTTTTGATAGTGCAGTAACCTAGCAGGGTGCAAATGTGCTGTCTTAGCTTGTGATATGAGTGAATGAACAGCATGTGGAACATGAAACAGAGAGGGCACATGGCAACAATGTCTACACAAGCTAGCACTGCCTCACTAGCAGCAGCTACTGCTCTTAGGCAGCAGACTAGAGACCGAAAGACCATCCAACCGCTTTTGGGAATAGTATGCCACTGGCCGCTGCTTCCTACTCATGGTCCTGTGTTAAAACAGAAGACATGAACCCATTTTTTTCACAGACAAAAAGATTAAACTGTTTCGCATGATCCGGTAAACATAAACATGGAGAAGTAGACAGAGAATGTTTTAGACGGGTCAAGAGAATACAGGCCATCAGTGTTCAAACTATTTTTTCCTTCATGGCCATCTTGTGGCCATAAATGATCAGAAAGAGTTGTGTAATTTCAGCAAAATCTGAAGCCAGGCTCTGCAGTAGCTGGGCCACCCAAAAGCCTTATCATTTGGGTTTTTGCATTGGTTTAGGAACTTATGAATACCGCCTTAACATCTTGCCCCAGAGTCCTCCCATTAGGTGATGTCATGACTCAGATACCTGATAACTGATTGGCTCACAAGCTGCAACTTTGTTTTTGAAACTGTGACCATTCTCAGCTAGAAAATCAACAACGCCCTGGTATCAGTCTCACAGCCTTGTTTAGTTTCTGAGCACAGGAGAAAGTCATCAACATACTGTATCAGTTTACCAGCCGGGGCACAAATCCTCTAAATTTTGAGCAAGTGTTTGAGAAAAAAGATAGAGACTCTGTGTACCCCTGAGGAAGGACTGTCCAGGTCCATTGCTTTCCTGAAACGTAAGCACAAACCAGTATTGGATTCCTTTCACAACAGGAATACTGAAAACGCATTTGGAGCAAATCAATCAAGCAGAAAACCAATTTGCTGTTGATGGCACATTAGATAAAACAGTAACAGGATTGGGGACGAGAGGGAAACGAGCATGTATTGCATCATTAACAGGTCTAAAATCCACACATATCAGCAATCGCTACGGATAGGAAGCAATTGCTGCAGCCATTTTGAACGAAATGGTATTATGTAGGGATGCAAATTATCGATTAATTCATTAATCATTAGTTGATTGACTTTATCGATCGATTAACGACTAACTGATATGCATTTTTCCGGAGAACGTAAACTCTCTACTGTATCAATAGTGTTTTAACATAGGCTGACGATATGGCCAAATCTCTATATCACGATATATTTCTTAATTCCTGGGTCGATACGTTATAATTCCGATATCGATATGAACAATAAAAATGCCAAGAACAACCACAACAGATGTCTGTGCCTACAATCCCTGAAAATGAATTTGCCAAGTCTATGAAACCTCCTCCTAAAAACTACATTTTAGAATGAAACAGTACAAATACATTAACTTTTTATTTGAATTTAACCTTTATACAAACAAGAAAAGTCAAATAAACATAAGAATCTCAGACTGACCTTATTAATATATTTAACTTTAAACGTAACTTTGGCGCTCTGCATGCATCTCCTATGAAGAACATTGTAGCTGAACTTCTTCTCTCCGTTTATGTCTATGTGACGGAATCGCGCAGGTACTGGG